>CM031243.1:347884781-347969781 GCA_018340775.1 Taxus wallichiana var. yunnanensis | reverse complement strand
AATAGCCCAAGCAATGATGAGGGAATTTCCCAATTCCCATACAATCCCCAAAATCAAAGAGCCCATAAATTATGAAGTGTGTGGGGAGGCAAAATGAGCCAATGGGCCTCATTTTCATTGGAAAGATCCCACCCACCCATAGGGATGGGGGTTAGGGCCTCTTTTCCATGCAAATGAGGTCCCTTACTTTCCATTTACCCTTCCTAAATGGCACATTTTTCCCAAATTCGAGTTTGGGAAAAATGTGGCATTTAAGAGGGGTGATTAGGCTCACCTAATCCATGATTAGGTGTATTAATCCACATAACCTCTACACATCATCCCATAACAAAAATAAGATGCTAGTACCACATGAAAAAGGGTAACATTAACCATTAGTAAGCAATAAACTAAGGAGACATAACAATTAGCAAGTAGATAAGCAACATGACATTTCATCACCAAGATGGAGGAAAGCTAAGGCTCACAACATCAAATCCAAACAACCAACATGACAAACCACAACAAGAGAAGGGGGTGTCATAATCGATAAGAAGAAGAAGAGGTTTGGCCTTTAGGCCTTTTGTGCTAAGCGGCGTGTGTTCCTTGAGTCCCACGTTTTCCTCATGATTTATTTCTTGTCACTTGCACAACTCAATGCAAACCTCATATCTGCCCAATATGATAACAAAATACGATACGATAATATAAATCAAAATAAACATCTATACAAGCCATGCTAAGCTAGAATAGATCAACAACATGAATCATCCACCAAATGGAACAATATAATCATCATCATACATCAAATATGAATCAAATATCGATACCAAAATATGTCAATAATAACACATGATATCCTCATCACAACATAGTATATGTAAATGCATAGTGGCATCATGTGCCTCATAATCAACATGTGATCAAGTGTTAGCATCCTAATGCTACCAATATGATATCTTGAATAATGTCATATCATAACAATGTATCAAAACAATAAACAAAACCTATCAAGCAACAATGTCATGTGATAATGTCCCATCAAAATAACAAAACAAGCAATAATGTCCCTGTCATCACAATAGTATAGATACAATGAGTCACACACAACCAAAATGAGAGCACTAAAAAGGTGGGCACTACATTAAGAACCTCGGGAATCAACTAAACCTCTTCTAACCCTCTTTGCAATTAGGGTTTCATTATTTATTGCTTAGTTGCTTGGGTATTATTTCATTATTCATTTATCTACAAAGAAACTTGCATTAAATTAGGCTATTATTTGTATTTCAAAGATAATCATAAATATGTGATATTTACAAGAGGTTAGTACGATACTCTTAATGGTCGATATAACTTATATGTCGAAATGTGTTTTTATTAATTCAACACCATTCGAGGTCTGCACTTTTAGCATTATTTAGATGACATTAATGGTTGTATTTGGGTCATTGTATTCCCAATATGGAAAAGGATAATTGCATATTTAAATTAAATAAACGTTCTTTGTCAATTTGGTTGCATACCTATCTTGGGACAACATGAAAATAGTTATTTTAGTGGGAACTCAAACTTATTCTAAAATTGCAATTAAGAAGAAACAATGACTAAAATATGTAGAGAATGGAAATAAACCCATTACGGGTTGAGCAATAGTTTATTGTTTTTAAAATAGCGAAAGATAAGTGACTAGTTGAAATAGGCGGTTATGCCAAATGACTGTTATTAAAATATTACTTCTTGAGTTACTACTAAACTTTACCTTGCAGTAAATAAATTACAATGCTTGATTATTATCATTGTTTTGATGATTTGGGCATGAGGTTAAAATATGATGTTATGATGTTTTCATACGTAAAGTAAGACTTACGTTATCATGCTCATAACAAAGCTACAAGCATGATAACATAAGTCCTCACCTTATTAAAACACATTAAAGAAATGTGAATGATAGTAAAAAGATAAACCAACATATGAAGGATTTTGGGGAAAATAAATTGTTATTTTGTGCATTGTTAAATGTGTTAAGGAATGTTGTTAAACATTAAACTAGAAATGAAATCCTTAAGCTTATGTATGCATGTTAGTATCGTTGTGAAAACCATACCAACATACATACATATGCTTATGGTGGGCAATTTGCCTATGTTTAAAAAAATTTGAAACATGAATAGATGGTTGTTTTTCCTTTATGATTATGAAATAAGAACATATTGTAAATGCTTTAATGGAATGTTTTTGGATGAGGATTGTTGTTTATGAAGTGGTGTATGAGATAGTTGTGTTGTGAAGGATGAAAAATCATATTTGTTTGTGCAAACTATATGATTAACTTGCATTAGCATAGCTGGAAAACTTTGGCCAAAGTAATGTATCTAGTTATATGCATTGTCAATTCACTTATCCTTATTTTGTACTAGTCAAGAATCATTTGATGGTATTGGTTATTGTGATCTAATGATGGGCTATATTTTTAGAATTTGGGTATATTACACATGGTTCTCAATTTACTATTCCTTGTTGATAGTTAATTATCTCAATCTACCTTCCTTGTGAAGGTCGGGACCCATCTCGCTTGTGAGAGGTGTGTGCGAGGGAGCTAAAAGTTTTGCAGTAGGAGGATTAGCACTTGATGATGCTCTCCCTTTGATACAGATTGCACATTTGAGATAGACATGTACACAGGAACTTTTGAAAGGAACTTTTGGAAAGAATGAGTTATCGTTGCTTTTAATACTTGTACTAAGTTTGTAATTATACAATGTTGTACTTGAGACATACATGTTGTCTCATACTCTAGATATAAAATATGATGTAACTTTGATATTTATCATTGACTTATGAACTAATTGTTGGTCAGAATTTTGTATAGAATATTATGAAAACAATGTATAACATTGTAAATGGTTGTTAACCTGCTCAAACTACTATCAACTCCCGGAAAAATAGTAGCGAAAGATGATGTTTGATCTTTGGTTATTTAGCGAATCGTTGTATATTTAATTATATGCGTGGAAAATTATTTCTAAGTTAATTAATAAAATGTTTTAACATATATTTTGTTTCCACTTTTAAGCTTGTGATAACGTATGGGAATGGTGTAGTGTCTATAGGAGGTATATGATTCATACTAACACAAGTCTTATGTAAAAATAATATACATTGAATATACTAAGTGATCTTGATCATTTCTTCACATAACTTCATAAAATGTGACATCGTAAAAGCTTAAATCAAAATTGGAAGTTAAATCCAAACTCATATGAAAAACCATAACTCGAGCCATAACTAGTACCCAAACTAGAGCAACTAAAATTACAAACTTAACTTGAGTAGGTGTTAGGAAAAGAACAAATCTCAAACTCTAAATCAATATTTTCTAAACAATTCTCTATTATACGTAATGCATAAATTAAAAATTTCAGGAGCTTTAGGATGCACTTGGTGGCTATTTAGCTGCAGGATAACATGCCAAATGTTTGGCCCCAGATACATACCATGATAAAACCATCATGCTTATTTGGTCGGTCCTACCACGAGTGTCACTTATTTTTAGAAATATACATATTTTAAGGATTTTTTTACAAAAATGACGCAAAGCAATTGATAAAGCATTACAAATGTAAACATGAGGTTGCAGGTTCGATTCACAAACAATTTTGATAAACACATAACACGGGTTGATAAACACTCACAACATAGATCGATAAACACACAATGTGTTTTTTATATATATATATATATATATATAGAAACATGCTTTATTAAAAATAATGGTGTGGATGACATGTGGGTGTACCCATAAGATGGGTCAATGTTATCTTCGCAGCAAGATATACTTCACCTTAGATGTCGTCAAGTATTTTTGATGGGTAAATAAGGGTGTAGGGGTTCCTTTCCCGTTAGTATTAGGATTTCAAAAAAGCTTACAACATTAGTGATGATTTTAACATGTGTAAAACCTCGTATCAAAATACAATATTCGAGCTTCTTAGGTAAAGATATGCCTAACAACAAAGCTAATATTTACAAAAGATACTCATTAAGGGTTACTATATATATTGTAGTAATATATATGAACTATAACTTTATGGGGTGAAGAGAGCCCAACTTCCTCACCAAATGATTATGAAAACACCATTTACCTCCTTTACTTACATCAAAACCCTCTCATCCGGCTTGGTGCAACATAAACTTACAAGTAGACTTAGCTTTCTCATAGTGAATGACCATCGGTTGCTCTCCATCTAGAAGCTCCAAACCAAGCATGGGAATGCAGACAATTTCAATAAAGGAACTCCAACACTTAACCATCTTGCTCACAAAGTTAAGGAGGATGAAATACCTTGACCCCATCTGAAGAAAAATTGCCATAATAACATACCCATAAGGTAGGGCTCTCGACGACAACACAAGAAAGGACCCGCTCAAATTCAGTTGCTCTAGCACTCCATCCAAATTGACTGTGTGTTTAGGCTTGATGAAGATAATTGCCCCAACCATTACAACCATTATCCACATCATTTTTCAGCAAGTTATCCAAATCTTTGGAGTTTTTTTCAGCAAGTTACATTGCCAAAATGGAGAAAAAGATAATCTTAAGCCGCTCCTTTGGTAAACCATCAAACACGACCTCCCTGTTAAGGTCCTTAAGATAAAAAGAAACCCGCTCATTGAAGATATAGAGTTGTGGGAAAAAAACAAAGGGCAAATGCCAAATGGCCGAAGCCAACGAAAATTTAGGCCGGTTACCAGGAGGCATGCGATAACACGAGTCCAAATAATTCCCACGAGGAGCCTCGAAAAACATCTTCAAGATTGCATTTTTCTTTATACATTGAAGAAATGGAAACGCAAGACAAAAAGATAATCTTAAGCCGCAAGAAAATGCCTTTGTTACAAATGCAACCAGCAAACAACGACCTCGTTCCTGTTACCCGAGATTCGACCCTCATATCTTTTCGTTTTTCTCGCTGCTTTTTCTGTATCACAATAAAGGTAAATATGTCTGGGAGAAGGAGGTTCTAGCAAGCACAGATAAGACGATAGTTCTTCTGCAAATTCTGCAGTCCATTCACGTGAAAATCCATAGGTTAATATACCAGGTTTGCCGCAAATTTTCCCTGAATCGAGAAAATATAAAGTTTATTTCACTTTACATTTATAGTAGCGACGCTTTTATTGCTGCATTCGAAGCTAAGCTAGGCCATACGATTTTCTACGGAAAAATTAGTATTTCACTTAATTTTTAGTTTCTGTTTTTTTTTTCCTTTAATTTTAATTTAAACAAAACAAAATATGGATTTCACTGTCATTTGCTTTTAGTTCAGCTAGTATCTAACATATATTTTTATTTTTATCTTTAAGAAAAGGGTTCACATACCTGATAGCATAACATGTATGCGGATTGGTAAGTTTGAGTCTAGTATGACAATAAGGAGCACACTATAACATGTAATGTAAGTGGGAAAAAAAAATCATTGTAGGCTTCTCATTGGGGTCTTATTCAACAAATTGATCAAAATTAGGAGTACACAATTTGAACAGTAAGGTAAATGGAAAACAATGCCCCTCTGGGCTTCTAAAGGGTCATATTTACCAAATTAGCGTCCTGCTTGCCTTTGAAGTAAAAAACTAACTCAACTATAAATTTATACAAACCAGGGCATTTGGGATGCAGAGGGGCTATGTAGTGGTGGAAATTTGTGAAGCCTTAATTTTTGATGAAAATCTGGAAATATTACTGTGATCTTGAGGGCCACATGGCCAGATATTTGGATTCTTTGTTCTCGTGTATTTATCTTTTGTTGTAGGGTAAAATCGAGTTCTGAGGGTTTAGGTGAAAGTAAAATTGAGTTCATAGCATTTATGTGGAAGCGAAATCGAGTTCTCAGGGTTTAGGCGTATCTATTATTGTAGGGTAAAACCAAGTTCTGATGCTCTGGGTGAAAAGTAAAATCGAATTCTTAGCATTTATGTGGAATTGAAATTGAGTTCTCAGGGTTTAGGCGAAAGCAAAACGAGTTTATAGGGTTTCAATTGCAGTTGTTGGAAATGACTGACTTTTCTGCAACATGTTTATCCAGATTGACCTTTGAAACTAGGCATTTGAGATGCAAAGTGTCCAAATTTTAATAGAAATTTGCGAAGTCTTTGATACAATAATGTCAATGTCAGCATATAGCTCGTTTGAGTAAAAATTGATATGGCGATGGTTGTTACAGTCCTGGAATTTTGGGGGATTTGCAGTGAGCTCGAGGACTATGTGATGAGATATTGAGATACTAGGATTCCCCAATTTTGTGAAAGTAAAATGAGTTATTAAAATTTAAATTACAGTCTCTAGAAATGAATAGCTTTCTGTAATATTTCAACCATATGTTGTGAAAAACGGTTCTTTTAAATGGGTAAAACAAATAAGGGAGCAACAGTGCCCCATATAATTATAGAAAAAATTGAAGCAATCACTCATGGGCAGCAAACTACTCTCAAATTATTTGAAAATCTATCATGTTGATTCCCAGAAATGATGTGTTTTAAAGGAACACAACACACAAAAATTTATATGCGAGACTCAAAATAGAACAGAGAGCTTGTAGTCATTAGTCTATTAAGATTTCAGTAGTGAGTAGATACTTCATTTTCTCAAGCAGCTTTTTGTTTGTATACATGAAAAACAAGCCCATAGCTACATTCTTCAACTGTCATGATTAATCTTTCCTAAGAAATTCCCAAAGAACTAAAATTAGCTACAATTGGAAGCCTAAAAGAAGAATCCAAACAGATTGGAGGAATGCATGGATTCAAAATGGGATCCGAGCCCGTAATCTGTTGATCTCCCACAGACTCTTTTAGTTCACTTGGTATTTCAATATGTTTGACAACTTTTCTATGTTGTCAGTACTTAGAAATTTATTTATTGATTATCAATACTTTTAGCAGTAATAGCAGAGGACTGAAGAAGCAAACTTTCAGTCACTAGTGATTTACAACCACCAAAAGTAGCTGGATGGTATGGTCAATTTTGGTCGGTTACATATGTTAGCGTTGTCCTCCTAGAAAACCAAAGCATCCAATGTCAATGACAGGCCAGGGGTAGCAAAGCTGCATCATCTATTTGTCCACATTTACAGGCTAGTAAAGAAGTTTAGGTTACCAAAGTTTTATTGGAGTGACAGCTGGACACCCTGATATCGTACTGTCTACAGATCATCCAGCATACCAGCAGCCAACAAAACAAAGCATGTGCCAATTGTATGCTTTCACATTTTCTATTCACCTCAACTGCTGACATAATTCATTGTTAGAATATTTTGATGGATTTACATAATAAACACCCTTTTCTAAAATTCTGATTGTATTACACACTAACAGGATGCTAGCAAATTACCTCTGCCAATTACGTTTGCATAGGGAACTGCAGGTTGTGCATATCTAGCATTGAGTGCAGTCCACGAAACCATATCTTGATGAGGCATATCTTTCAAAGCTTCAGCAAGAATACCTATTTGTGCAAATCTTGTAATCATTGTAGTCCATGAACCCACATTTGTCATAAATGCATTATGACAAACCACTCCTGTGCTGTTTTCTGTATGTTGCCGACTTTGGCATACATGTCTTTCGAGGCAGTCAACAACCACAAGAACTTTGGAGGCATATTCCAAAACTGTACGGAGAGAGATCGGAGAGAGAAACCTGTGCAAATGTCTGACGTGTGAAAGCAGATTTCAAGACTCTGCGATGGACTGAACCCTCCAAAAGAAGCCTTGAGAGTCTCTAACCAATTTCTGTAATGACTCAAAGAGTGAACCACCATCCCACATATAAAAATAGAACAGGGTACTGAGATGCTTGGACTCTGATCATATTTGTTACTCTTCCTATTTATACAACTTTGTCAAAGTATTCCAACACTGGGGAATCAACCCAGAGACCCTCACAGAACTGAGAGCATCTAATCACCTTAACTAACTTTCTCAAGAGTGCTACTCATTGTAGGGAATGCATTATCTTTCAATCTTCTTATGAGTCCACAGCAGAGGCAGATGACTGAGATGTTTCTGTTACTCAGATTGCAAGCAAAGGGAAGTAGAAGACATTAGAAGCAGAATGAACTAGGTCCACACTAACAGAGAGTGTTAGGGCTGGGGTGCCTGGGTAGTCATATGCAAAGATGAATGGCATCTCTGTTACCATCTGTGTCTGGATAGATTGTCTCCAAAGTGTTGCTTAACAATTCTAATGTCTGATCGATTGGGCGGATGGAATATGCCTAGTAGCTCTAGGGGTTCCCTGTATAGTTCTACGCCTGATAATGACAACTTATGAAAGAAAAAGGGCCACATACCTCAGATCAGAATAGTTGAAGAACGTGGATGAAGAACCTCTGGATAGGGACAGTGATACCCTCTCCAGATCTCATAGAATATAAGACGCCAGAAAATAAAGTGCTCCTATTCTCCACTACAATTAATGTGCTTCTCATTCTCCACTACCTAGAGGGAAACAAGTTGAGAAGCTTGATCACCATGCGGAATATGGTTGTTTGTCTCAGTGTATAACTAGGGATAGCACATCCTTGCCAAGGCAGGAATTTTTAGGTTGATTGATGGTGCCGTTCACAATGTGTAAGGAATGTTCAACAATGAAAGCCAGCTTGGGGCTGAGAAGTTGAGTGGAGAAGTTCAAGTGACATGAATTTACTGTTGGTATATCCTCTCTCATTTAGGCAGAAGAAAATGAGGGACAGCCAAGGAGTATCTGAAAGGAGAAAGCTATTCAATTTAGATGTGGATAGATTGTATGAGCAAACTGGTCCTGAAATACCAACAACGTCAATGCCTAGTGAAATCCAAAGAGGCAACTCTCTTTGAATATCAAAGTTGAAAATATGGGTATCTATCATGGCCTAAGGCTGAATCGCCTAGGGATCCAGGTTTGTGAATACATAAAGTAAATATAATGTTACACTCAAAGTGAAGAGCCTTGGAAGCAAACTTAGCTTGGACAGAAAATTGATGAACCATCTGCTAGCAACGATCATATGCGGAACCATGATACATTGTGTATGCAAATAAAGAATGGCCCAATAACAAATCCTCTTATAAGGGGATATTCCAGACTAGAATACTAAAGGGGCCCATGGCTAATGTAAATCACACCTTAGATTGTAAATTGATGGGGATGTAGAACTAGGAAGGCGTTACTCCACACTCTATAGGAGGTATAGGGTTCCAAAGCCTAGACCTAGAATAGGGTAGTGGCATCTAACTAGTTAAAGCAACTAATAATAAAGCAGGTTATAAGTAAGGTTGTAAATCAGGTTATAATCAAGGTAATAACAAAGTAATAGATCCAAGAGGTTGCTAGGCAAGAGTTGCAAGGATTGTAAGAGAGATATAAGAGGTTGCAAAGCAAAAGTCGCAAGGATTGAGGGTTGTGCAAGATAATAAGGTAAGAACCGATAGATAAATAATGCAATAGATAAGATATGCTACCCTATCCTAATCTATGCATGATCACATCAAAAAACATCCAAATCTAAAATGAAATAAAGGACAAGAGAGGTTAGAGATACTTACAGCTTGAAGACACCATTAGCGCATTAACTTCCCCAGGGTCAGCAACACCTTATGATGATGTGGGGACCTCAAATGAATAGAAGAAGACCTAGGAACACCTCTACTTGAAGACTTTAATGACTTCTAAGGTGTGATAGACCATGGCAAGTGTAACTCCCATGGTTGTAGATTTGAAGCACCGAATGCTCCAAGTGTGAACCCCAAAGAAGACAAGTATTATAGTGCTCCTTTCGCTATTGCTTGTTACCCTGCTGCGAACTCACGTCATTGGGTTTAGTGTTTTGGTGGACTTACAATTACAAGCTCGTTGACTCGATATTATTAATGATAAAATAAATAAATATATACGGTTTTAAAAATATATAAAATTTCGGACTCGAGATTCTGGTACGGGACGGGTTTCTCCATTTGAGATGATGATGAAATTTGTTGAGAAACTTGAATCGGTCAGGATTACTTGTTGAAGAAATCTTGCCTCGATGATAATCACAAATGTTGCGTTGATGATCGCATTTGATTTGTGTTTCCACAATTTTATAGAGATGATAATAATCATAATAATACATAAGGGAATTAGCCTCTCTGCGATGGGCGATGGGTAAATTTTACCTTACGGATCGAAAAGTATTTAAACAAATATATATATTCAATTTTTTTGTACTAAAATGATAGCTTAATTAATAAACAAATAACCAAAAAGGAGTTAAGGAGATTAATGTTTTAAGAATGAGAAATGTGTTTAGGATTAGGGATGATAGTTTTGTCTTTTGGGAGGAGATTTAGCTTTGCCTTGGCGCCGCCTCCTTTTCCTTACCCTCATCCGGAGCATTTTCCCTTGGACGACAATGTTTGCAGAACCTACACAAAATGGATTTTGCTGAAAACACGTTTGGCAGAGATAAAGCCAAATTCTACAACTTTTCTAACAATCGCCCAACCTGCATGAAAATAAGAGCTTTGGAACAGGTTATGGGTGTCCTTTAAAGCAGATAGAAGGGGATTTTGTTAGTTGTTGTAGTTGCTAGCGACCTGGGCACGCACAGAAGAATGCAGGAAAAACTGTTTATCTAAATGCCTCAAAGAATTTTGGTCTCTTCGAAACACGGCATGACCATGTAAGCTTCATTTTGTCTTGTTGCAAGCATGCGTGCAAGATCTGTGGAGGAGGTTTTCAAATATTTTCTTTTGCATGGGCCTTTTTTTCTGTTTTGGGCCCCAAAATAATAATAATAATAAAAATTGATTTTCCTTATCTGTGCTGACTGTCTTGAGCAAACTTTGAACGTTTCATTAACATGCCATTTTAAACGTATGGTGGTTGCGTGGATTTGGCTGCGTGTTGTGTATTCTGGCCTGCGCCCACTATCTTGCAAAAAAACCCAAACTTTTCATCAACGTGTCAGTAAAACTTGTGGTCATGGTGTAGGTGCATTTGGTTGTGTGGTTTTGTCTGCTTGGTGTATGGAGGTCAGGCACAAAATGGTTTTGTTTAAAGGGCCTTAGAACAATTTTTATATGCCATGAAAACAATGGATAGAAGAATTCTGGCCAATAATGGAGTTGCAGCAGTCCTAGTAGACAAGTATGCAAAATGAGGAGCATATACAAAGCACTGGAACCTTTGACAAAATGTTTCAGCAAAGATAAGGCATGTGAACCGTTGTCAGCCTACCTCAAAGGATTGGGGTCTCAAGGATTGCAATGATTTCAGATTATGCACAAACTGGGCTTGTTGAGAAGGCTTTGGGAACTTTTATGCAAAATAAAAGGGGCAGATGTAAAAATCAGATTTCACAAAGATGTCTCAAAGAAGCATGGTCTTCATGGATGCAATGGTTGCACGAGATACCTGAATTGGGAGCATTGGTACAGTCTATGGATATCCATCAAACACTTATTGTGGGCTTTTGGACCGTGTGTGGAACCTCTGGAGTGCCTCTCAACCCCGTTTCGTTGATTTACAGGCACGGATATACTCCTCTTTTTCTACTTACTTTTGAACTCTCTTTTCATTATAGTGGTTTAAATGTTAAATGCTAAATCAAGTTGTTTTTGAAGTGTTGGTTAAAATCTCTTTGCAAACCACGCTAAATAGTTTCCTCACATTGTGTCAAACCAATGTCGTAGGTGGTTGCCTTGGACGGCGTGTCTAGTACTAGGTCATGAACTGGACCAAAACAGACCTCTAACCCGTTCACCATTGTATACGCTTCGTGACCAGTCAAACTAGAAATGAAAATGAATTCTAAAATGCAAACTTATAATGTTGAAATAGTCTCAAATTATGACCAAAGCCTCTCAAAACTGGCGCACAAAAAGCATCTCTAAACCTCCTTTTTGCTGATAAAATATTGCAACCTCTTCCTTTTCATATAGAGACCTCATTCCAAGCTGGAAACATCGCCGAGACGATTGGTAATCCTATTTGTGAAGTGGGTTTCGATCATTTCTAAAAACTGATTGCTGGGAACATCCGTTTGACTACGATTGAATCCTCCAGAAACCACCTTGTATTTTGTGTATATGGATCATAGAAGAAAAATTTGACCCTACATACCTCTTCATTGTTATATGGGAATAACATAGTGTATTTCATTTTAATTGTTGCCTTTGAAAAATGCATTTTGCGCACCCGTTTCGGAGCCCACTTGGCTTAGTTTGCTGGAGGGCAAACAAATGATTTTAGCTGACTGGCTGCAAAAAGTTGTTACAATTTGAGCCTTGGTGATGGATTTTGGATTTTATCTGCATTTGGTGATTCTCTATATAATAGAGAATAGGGTAAAGTAATTAATCATTCCATTTGGGGTCCCGCATCATTTTTGCAGGCCCATTCCGTGTCCACTTGGGCTAACTTGCATAGTAGCGCAACAAAGGCCGTGGGCCTGCGTTGACTCTCTAAGGATCGTTTGACGCTTAAAACTAATGTGATGCTTGGAAATATGTATGAAGAGTATAAATATGTGATTTGGTACACTTAATCAAGACTATTAATGAAAAGTAAGAATTGCGGGATTTGACACATGTACCTAGGCTCTTGTAGCAATAACGAGAGAGAGTCTTTTAGAAGTCATAGAACTTGTTACTTTGAAAAGCCTTTGCAACTTGAATGTAATAAATCACAAATTATTTGTGCTCTCTCACTCTACTTGGTTATGAAAATGGTTTAGTTCATAGTTACCATGTTCTTACGAACTTAGAGCAAATTCTGTTCATACTGTACTTTTTGGTTTGACGAACTTACTGAACAAGTTCGGTCAAACATTATTATTATTATTTTCTAATTAAAAAATTAAAGCGTTTAAATTAAAAGAACTTCAACACAAAACAAAAACGAAACAAGAAACACTAATACCTAAGCACGTAAAGGAAAAACTTTGTAGATAATATATTTGTTTATTATTATGTGTAATTGGTTTTTCTTTTCAAATATCATCATATATGTATAGTATTTATTATTTATGTATATTTTCTAAACTGAACCGAACTGAACCTATTGAAAAATTTTGAACTTCTGAACTTTTTTCCCCTCTCGAACTATCCAAACTTTTCGAACATGGTAACTATGGTTTAGTTTAGTTGGATAAAAGAAAATGAGTGTTTTCTCTCTCTAACCTCTCTAAAAACTTAAAAAGGTTATTTTGATTTAAATAAGTATGGAAAATGAATATTTTTCTCTCTAACCCGAAATTGATTTGGGGGTTTTGTTAGCATGTTTGATGGGAGGGGTTTGTCCATGCCGGTGGGTGTTGCTGACCCATGTCTACATGGTTTTATAGATTGTAGGTAGTGAGGTGGCATAGATTAATTGTTAGAATTGAGTGTTAAAGATGTTTATGGTTTTCTAACATGTTTTTCCTTCAAAGGTGAAATAAAAGGAATAAGCACTGTTTTTCTATTTAAATGTACTCTTGTATGGTTTGTATAATGAAAGAGTTGATGTAATTGTATTTGCAATGGAGCACCGAAGCATGAAAATTCCATAGTTAGTACATGAACCTTTATAAAAGATGCATTTGAAAACTAGTTCTCAACTTTTGTAATTGTATTATTGATGAAAGAAAGATTCATTTATTATGTATGTGTGGGTGTTTAATGAATTAAAGAATAATTGCATTTTACCTTATAGGTCTATTGCATTGAAGAAAGTGTATGTTGTTGATTTGATGAATTCTAGTGATTTTACTTAATTGCGTAATAGTGAGCTTAAACTTGAAAAATACGTGTGTCAGAAGCTTGACAATAACAGTGTTATTGATGGTAGTATAGTTTGTGCCAAACCCTTGCATCTTTTTAACCTTCGGTCGTCGTGTCTCACAAATCATGCGTATTTTAGTATGCTGCTTCGAGTTTATCTAACATCTTGCTTAGTACTTGTAATGGAAATTTATAAATGGGAAGGTGCTTAATTAAGTTGATAAGGTGTTTTAACACCATTTGAAGTGAGATCAAACATGGATTATATTAAATTTAATTATACCGTAATTCTATGACACAATGGTTAGGGACAATATCCTAACCTTCTCGGGTTAAACTACGTTGCCTCATGTTTAGATTAGTAACGGTTGATATCTCCTCATATAGGTGACCCTTGATGGCATCATCCTTGCAAGACTTTTCTTGGATATTGTTTCTATAGGAACTCTTGGGTGGTCACTTGAAATCAACATAAGTGTCTAACTTGAGGGCTTGGTAGATAATGCTTTGCAATTGTGAGTGGGGGTAATGATTGTGGTTTAGGGAAGAAACTCTAAGCTTGTTAGGACTAGGGAATTTATCCTAACTGAAATGTCACGATACCCGGATGGCGTATCATAATGGTTTAATGAACCTCGAATCACATGTAATGATAATGATCACTCTTATTCGACATGTTTGTGGTGCTGTATGACCTTGACATGGAGCTTGTACTTTGCATAGTGGCTCTTGCGACCTATTATGTAATGTAGTTCAATTATGGAAGTTATGATTTTCGAAACTAGCTAGGTCGTAGAGCTCAATAAAGGGACTGCCTTATGCATCTTTGCTTACTCAACCAGTTAACCCTCCTACCCTCAGGTGCCATGCTTCTATAGACTTTGTGCTTGACACGTAGAGATCCTTGTGTTTCATTATATGTATCTTGGGTATTAGTGGTTATCCTAGGAAGGCCCTTATGTCTAATACAAGGTATATTTACTTGAAACAAAGAGTTGAGTTAATTGTTGATAGTATCTTCTTTGGAGCCCAATGCTCTCTCATCATGCCCATGAGCCTAAGTTTAGGACACTTCAATGATAAACGTGTAAAAGGGCTCCTATGATGTCTATATAAATATGAATTTATTCGAGTGTCTCCCTTACCCGGTGTTGATTCCGTCCTAGACTGAAATCCTCTTGAGGGTAAATCGGATTAAGTTAAGATTAGGACCTCTTAAGGGGCCATTGTGGATGGTACTTGTAATCGATGTACAACTGTAAAATTTTGTCAATTAGGAGGTTATTGGAAGGAAGTAAGTATACTTGAGCTATCTTGTTAACTTGAAGTTAAACCCCCTTGAAGTTAAGGAAAGTGAAATAATTTGCTTATGAAGAAACATGTTCCCTAAGCACAAGAAATCCTAGCTTGAGCACGAGTCCCATGTAACTTTTATGCTCGATAATAATCTCAACTAGTATTTGAGCTATACAAATTAATTGTGTTAGGGTTTGAAAATATGAAGGGTTTCTACTAGAAAGTACACATTCTTAATGAAGTGATAAATATGTAAATGGGGAAAAGTACGTATGTCCTTGGGATTCGTTAATTATTGCTTGATCATCTATGTAAAACATGTGGTCCCTTACTGTTATCAAATTGTACCTAATACGTTGAATTCGCAACATAAAATGACTTTTCCTATCTCTTGTAATGGGAGATAAAACTTTTAACTTTTAACAACAGTTAAATGACTTGTTTCCATAATGAGTCATGCCTCTTGGGAACGTGATCTCCCTACTTGTCGTGAGTGTTGTAAGACTTGTGTGAACTTAAAATGATATCAAAATGTTTAGTATGCATAACATGATGTTTGCGATGAAACATTATGACGAGGAGAATACTCATGATCTACAGATGATAACACAAGACTATTAAGCATTACATGTGGGATAATACGATGATTTGAATCTAAGGGTAATTTAAGAGTTAAGGAAATGCAAATCATGGGACCTATGGGTAGTGTTGATTAGGTCTTTAATTGTTCTTCATATAGACATAATGTTGTTTTGTGCCACACTGTTTGAGTGAGTATGGGTTTAGTTATGTTGTCTCAATTGTGAGAATTGTACATTGGTGTGGACCCAGGAAACAATCAATTCTTAAGTTGTGTCTAGTGTTATAACAATTAAACCAATATAATAATTAATGATGTAACAATTTTTTTTACCATGGTTTTATTGATTATTTTGGGTTGTGAAATTATGAGGCATGACAAATATGACCAACTTTAAGACCTTTTAAACTTTAAGGGTAGATTAGTGAGCGTTAGCAAACCAAATGAGTGATGGATGGATGTGGAATGAGTTCTCATCTACCGGGTATAAATATCCTAGGGATAACATTAACAGTTTATACTAGCTAACAACATCGACAAAGTGGTCTATGTCGTCGGTTGTGATAAAGCGCTAACCCGATGGGTTGATGCCATTGGCTAGAAAAATCTGCTCAATAGATGGCATCGATTGTGGTCAATGCTGTTGGCTAGGGAAATCTGCTCAACATATGGCATTGACCATGGTCGTTGTTGTCGGAGAGGGAATGCAAAGCATGGGGACATCAAGAAAGCATGTCAAACTAGATGGAGGGAACTTAGAGGTACTAAGGGGAGAAATGACGAAGGTGTGAGTGTGCTGAAACTAGATGTGGGAGTGTTCACAAGAGGATAACAAAGTGATATTGCAAGGAGGTTGTAAAAGATGGTTCCAAGGGATATAAAAGACGAATGTAAAGGGTGTGACAACATGTGAAATATGTGATATAATCAGACTACACATCAAAGCTCTCTCATAAGTACCATTGTTGACCAACCCAATGTAACTTGAAGGATGCACATAGCCATTTCTGGTCACTCCCCGCTCCCAGTCAGTATCCTTGAGGACATTTCTTAGGGGAAGCTAATATGCCAATAATGCCTGCGAAGAACAAAAGTTAGTAAAGGGAAAAAGTAGTTACATATTCCCCAACCAAAGACCATTGTGTGTCACAAAAAGTGTACATGAGATGGTCTTTGGGAAAAGAATATGCAACACTGAAATCAAAATATTGAAAAAGATGTGTGGAATGAAAAAAAAAAGAAAGCACAAACTCGAATAATAAAGCATACCCACTGTTTACTTACCTTCCCATGAGTGTGTCTGCAAAGTGAATCTCCATAGTGTAGAAAGAATTTACTTATGATAACCCAAACATAAACTAAAAGAAACACTAGAAGATAGATTAGATAAATAATCATTAAACCCTAGGGTAAGGGGGAGCTCATGAGAGGAGGGGATAGTGAATGAGTCATAGTAGTTAGAGAATGTGTAGGAAGGCATAAGCGCAAATTACATTGGTAAGGATTATGGGGTTGAAAAAAGGTGATTTTTTAAGATTTTAGAAAAGATGTGTAGTATATCTTTGGATTCGTTTTGGGAATGCGATCACGATGCTTCTTCTGGAATGAAAATTGGAGTTACCATTAGAAAGATATCATTAGAAGTTCGAAGAAATGAAGATATCACGAGAAGGTGGAGAAATTTGCTATAAATAGAAAGCTAAGTGATTCCTTTTTCATTTTGTGCTTTTGCCATTTTTAGAATTTTGGAGCTCTAGTTTGTGTTTGAGATGAAACAAGAGATGATGTCCAAATTGCGAGGCAAAGGCATTGGCGGACGAGGTGAAGATTGAGGAGAGTGACCTGCAGCGGATCCTTGAGTAGGTTTTGCATTTGAATCGGGAATGGGTAGTTAGTAGGAAAGTGTAAAAAATGAGTCTTGGGGAAAATTGGCTGGCAAAATTTTCCCTAAAGATACCCAAAATGTAAGTCATGTTAGGTGGGTTTGGGTGCATTTTGCTTTTGAGTGTCATTGGGTTGACATTTAGGTAAAAATAGGAAAAGGGCACACAACGTTTTGCAGATGACATTGGCCATGTTAGTTAGATGACGTCATAAGGTGGCCAATGGTGTCATAGAGGTTAAGATCGCTGATATTGTTTGTTGGGAAGGCAATGCCATCGAGAAAAGAACATGGTTGATGTCATCGAGCAAGAGGGCCAATGCGCATCTATCAACATGGCCGATGGTGTAGGTATTGAGATGTTTGATTGATTTTGATGTTATTATTGATGATTTATGATGTTTTTATCTGACTGAGACTAACAGGTGCTTGTTTGATATTTTGTAGATCCCACGGAGGATCCGACTTTGGAGATCGGTTGACGCAACATGGTTGCCAACTTTATTAGAGACATCGCGATCGTAGATAGGGCCCAATTACAAGAGTTGGGATTTGGAGGGTTTATGTAGATGGTATGGATCTCGCTAGATTTGGACTTGTTTCAAATGTTCATTGGTGCGTGGGAGTACCACTCCAACACCTTTAGATGACGTCTTAACAAAATATATGATAGAGACGAATGTGCTAACAAAATATATGATAGAGACGAATTTTACATTGGAGGACATCCATGCTATATTCTCGGGACTTCCAATCCAGGGGTACACATATTTTGTGATGTGTCTGAGACCGCAAATGAGAGGAGAGAGCTAGCACAATGGGATACAAGCGCAAATGAGTATCACTGATAGTCACTTATAGTCTGACTTAGTGTTGTATATGCTTTAGGGACTCAGATATTGGAAGGTTTTTCTAAGGATGGTTTTGACACAAATTTTGTGTCATAAATCGATGGAGTACCCTTGTTTTTCTTGGTAGCTTATGAACATGTGTTAGAGCAAGGTGTTCAATTTGGCTCGGGTGTAGCCATTTGGGTACAAATGGTCCATGATTTGTATAGAGTCGGGGTGAGACAACATGGGCGATTGAGCCCATTATTCTACTACCATCATGGATATATGAGAGATTCTAATGTATATACCGATTGGGACTTCAATGTAGATAAGCAATGAAGCCTTGAGGATGCTACGGTGGGAGGGGAGAGGCGGTGAAAGCTAGAGTTGGATTTCTAGCTCTACACACAATACATTATGAACGAGATAATATAGACCCCATTTGTGGGATCGGATGATAGATGGCCGTCATGGCCCACAACACAGTCGCCAGGATGTTATAGAGATCACATGTCACTATCACCTGGCGGGTAGAGACTTATCCTTTGGAGAGAGTGCCAAGACAATTTGGAGGCTACATCTTGTTGTACCTTTGCCATTCTTGCTTTGTATCGATCGTGACATGCTAGGGAGCCACGAGGTGTCATCCCATCATTGAGGCCACACTAGTCTAGGCGAGCTCAGAGGAGATGACAACGTAGGAGAGAAGAGGGACCTGCGTAGGCGGGTGCAAATTATTTGAGGTGAGGGACAACCCTAAAAGGGATGCCCTAAGTCAGGAGGAGATATAATAGCCCTGTGGTTGGGACTGGGAGTGGAGGCTTAAACAATTGGGAGGAAGCTAATTTTCTCCTCAAGGTGAAGAGATCAACACCATTCTCACCAAGGATTTGACAAGAATAGCCCGAACACGAAGGTAGGCACCTATGATATTGGTACAAAGAGAGATGGTAGTAGTTGATAGCTACGAGGTCATGAGACCATGTCGCAGATGATGTAGTTGTCAGAAGACCAACCCGGTCGGCGAAGTATGAATTTGTATTTTAGTTATTTCCTTTCCTAGAGTAGAGATAAATGCTAGGAGGTAGGATGATTTAGGATGATTTAGGATGATTTATAGATGTTGATATGTGTTGTGTGATGCTTTGTAGATGAGCCCAGAGTCGACTAGAGGGCCTTGATAGAAGGCACGCACCACGAGATTTTGGACCTAATTCTCTAGAGGATAAACATTGTGTCGATGCTAGATCCAATAGTACCCTAGATAGGATAGTATGTGGGTGTTGATCTATTGGTTGGAGAGGATTCAAGAGCTGAAGTAGTGGAACAATGACACTCACAATTGTGGAGAAGGGAGACATGAGTACCCTTTTAGAGTGAACATGAAGAAGAGGAAAAAGTAAGGCGTCATAGGATCCTTAGTGGAGATGAGATACTCTAATCAAAAGGATATGACTAAAGGTTTTAGACATCAAAGAGAACATGAACCCAAAGGAATGAGTTTGAGTTAGGCCAACTAATGAAGTATAAAGATATATCCCAAAGTCAGCTATGATAATATATGATGCTAAGTATGTATCCTACTTCCCCACAATTATTTTTGTGTTCCTCGAACTTCACTTAAGGGGTTATAGGCCTACTACAAGGATTAGGTATTGATGTGAGAAGGTAGGGGCACTAAATGATAGATATGAGAACTCTTACCTCAATCGAAAAACCTACCACACCCCAAAGAACCTCAAGCCTTGCAACGAGGCCAACTATGGAGTTTGAGCTTTCAACCAGAAAGATGGTGCCAAATATGAGAATATCATGTCTTTTGTGTTTGTGATTTACTTTTATTGCTTGTAATAATTGCCTTTTTTGTTTCCTTCTATTGATTTTTCATTTGATAATATGCTTTTTGACTTTCCTTTTCTTTTGGCTTTTACTTTTCTTCCTCCATAGGGATTTAAAGGCTGATCTAGTGGGCATGAAAGATGACTAACATAAGAGCTTACACCTCGGTGCTACAAAGGAGAATCTGCAAACCATGATGCTTAGGTACCTCTAGACCTACCCTAAGGAAAGAGTGCGATCTCATCTCTAACCTAAGTGTGCCTCAAATGAGAGGGGAAGGATAAGTGAAATCCACAAGGGTATAAGAGTGATACAATGATGGATAAAACTAAGATATGATTATAAGGAGAGAGATAAAAAGGGCTTCATATCGGGATAAATCCTAAAATTGAGATGGACTAAATAGTAATAGGAATTGAAGATCACTAGAGATGTCAAAAAATAGAAGTGTAAAGCTATGATAGGTCCAACATAAGCACAAAAGTGATAATATCTCGAGATGATGTAAGATTATAGATGGATAAACAACATACCAAAAGATCATATAAGAAGCTAATGGCATAAATATATCCAAAATATATAAAGCAAGTAGTGAGTATAAAGGATCATAAATGGATAAACCCTACTAAGGTCTCACATGAGAAAGCAATAGTAAAAGTAAATCCAAAGGATGTCATAAAGGAGTCTCGTAAATTGTAATTAGATTGTTATTAAATATAAGGCTTAGTTATTAGTGATAGTTTAATATTAGTTAAATATTAACTAATAAACAATTGAAACTACTTCAACCATTTTGTAACCATTTTTCACATAATAAAATGGCAAACACACAATGATAATGTGTGCATTCTGCTTTCTCTTCATTTCTTTCTTGTGCACGTTTTCCAACATTGGTATCGAGTAAATATTAGAAGGGGCTCAAAACCAAGAAAGCTTAGGACATAAAAGGAGAAGACAAAAATTCGAGATCGCGAGTTTTAGAAAAATTAAGTTTGTTTTAGACTCAAAAATACGAGTTTCGTGCACATCTTGTTTGCAAACAATGCCACTTGAATAAATTGTGAAATAGGGCATTGAGGAATTCAAACGAAGTTGGAAAAAGAGTCATTACCGATTGTAAATCGAAGATAATCTGATCGTGAAAGGTTTTAAATTTTAGACTCTTACGATCATGAAAGTTTTTTTAGATCGGTCCAAAGTTTTTATGAAAGGATTTTTAAGCAAGTCGAGACAATTAACACGAGTTTGTAGTAAGCGAAACAAGGGCATAACAAAGAATTTTAGGAGAATAACACAATCAATACAAAATCAAGGGCACAAATTTCAAGTAAATTAAACGAATTAAAATCTCTTATTTCTCTGAATTTTTTCTACAAGCAAAAGCAAAACTCTAGTTTTTATTTTATTTTCTTTTAAAAATGGAGTTTTCCTTACCAATAGACAAATATTCTGGTTTCAATTTCCACACTTGGAAAGTTAAAATCCAGATGCAATTAATGAACAAAAATTTGTGTGGGGTGTAGTTAATGGAAAAGAAAAACCACCCACTGATGTTGCTAAATTATTAGAGTGGGAAAGCCGTGATGATAAAGTGAAAGCTATAATCGGGCTTGCTCTTTCGACTCTAAACTCCATATAGATTTAGATAAATCATCCAAAGAAATTTGGGATAACTTGAGTAAATTGTTTGGGGCAAAAGCAATGAATGCTAAATTTTCTTTAAAGCTTCAACTATTTCAATTCAAGATGGCCGATGATGTTACTATGTCCAATCATATAAACAATCTGAGATCTCTTCTTAGATAGTTAGCAGAGGTTAAAGCTTTAATAGATGACGAAGACTCTAAAGCCATTTTGTTAAACAATTTGCCCTCTTCATATAATTTAAGATGCCTTCACAAAGTTTGGAAGATATGATTTCACTCTTTGTCGAGATGCCTTCACAAAGTCATTTTTACTCTCAGTCAAATGCCTTCACAAAGCCTGGAAGATATGATTTCAGCTCTCTTGGTTGAAGAAAAGAGAACAATTGCGGACGATACAAAAGGTAATTCTTCACATGAAAGTGCACTATACTCCCACATGAGAAATAATAACAAAAATCAGATAAAGACACCAGACAAGTTGAGTGTTATTATTGCAAGAAAAGAGGTCATACAACTTGGAATTGTCGCATTCGAGCTAATGATGTTCTCAAAGGAAAACTCAAAGATAATCTAAAAGAAGCAAATGTGGCCTTTGTTGACAATCCACTAGACGCTGAAGATGTTATTGATGAAGAAGAAGATGAATATGTACTCTAAGAAGTTAGTGTTTTGAAGATAGTAAGGGATCCAGTGTAGGTAAAACTCGACATGGATGGTTGTCCAGATAGTTCTGGGAGTCTGTGGATCTCGGGAATTTACCCTTACGAGGGTCACAAGACAATTTGGAGTATTATGGGAGTAGCTCAAAGCATGGAGGGTTGTCCAACAATTCGAGAGATTCTGTAATTTGGGAGTTTGGGGAGGTGGAATCTGGGAACTCGGGAATTCAGCTCGGGAACTACACCTTTACGAGGGTTAAGGAGGGTAGCTTGATGGAGTTCTACCTCGGTCCTAGAACTATTGTTCAAAACAAAAGCTTTTGAAGATTGTAATTCTATCTTCTTTTCAAAGTGTAAGCCTTAAGAGGGGTATTAAAATATAAGGCTTATTTATTAGTGATAGTTTAATATTAGTTAAATATTAACTAATAAATGGTTGAAACTACTTCAACCATTTTGTAACCATCTTTCACATAATAAAATGATGGACACACAATGATAATGTGTGCATTCGCTTTCTCATCATTTATTGTGCACGTTTTCCAACAATTGTAAAGGGGTAGTCAACATAGTGTGTTTTTACACATTCCTAAATAGATGAATGGAAAATTAGAAAATGTTAAAGCTATTTTACGGTTTGAATATCATGAATTAATTAATAAACATTAATCATATAATCCAGAATAAAGCTTTTAATACTTTGTATTATGATAAAATGATATAATGATTTCTCAAAACACAAGAAGGGATGAATACTTAGTTGCAGAGTGGTACAAAAGTGATTTGGGTGTGCAGATTGGGTGAAAAGGCTAATTTGAATTTGGCAATGCGTTGTCTTTGGAATGTGCCTGGAAATTGCTCTTGTGCACGAAACTATATAGCTCCTCTTGGGGCATAGTATGGTCTGGACTTGATTTGTTTGATTTGGACATGTGTGCGGTGGGGTTTTGTAACTTTGCTTTCTTGTTGCTGGTCTAGAAATGGTTGTCATTGCTTTTATACACAAATTTTCACCGTACCGACTTTTGTTCTTCGCATGAGGATCATTGGTGTAGTAGCTTCCCGTAGTGGTCTCCTCGGGGATGGTGTCGGAGAGGGAATAACCAAAAATGTTTACAAAAATGGTTACGTGCGTCATCAACAATGGTTCTTATAAGAGAGATTTGATGTGTTACATTGATTATATCACGTATTTCACATGTGTGTTCCACACTCTTATATCGTTTTTGCATCCTTTACGGTCTCATTGCGATATCGTCTTGGTATCTCCTTGTATTCACTCTTATAACCACTTTCGGCACATTCAAACCTTCATCATCATCTCTCTCAACACCTTAGAGTCTCCTTTTGTCAATTTGACCTCCTCCCGTGACTTTACCATGCCCGCAAATCCCTTTCAGATGGCATTGACCGTGGTCGATGCTATCTATTGAGCAAATTTCCTTGTTGATGTCATGACCATGGTTGTTGTCATTGGGCTAGTATACCACCACACCGACAGCGACATCGACCATGGTCGATGCTATATGGAAAGGGATTTGTGGGCGTGGGAAAGTCACATAAGGAGACTTTGAAGCGGTGAGAGGGATGATGACAAAGGTGTGAATGTGCCAAAAGTGGGTATAAGAGTGAATACAAGAAGTCTCCTCCAGTCAATTTGACCTCCTTTTGTGACATTCCCATGCTCGCAAATCTCTTTCTAGATGGCATCGACCATGGTCGATGCCATCTGCTGAGCAGATTTCCTTTGCCGACGGTATTGACCATGGTTGATGTCGTCGGGTTAGTATACTGCCCCAACTATTGGCATCGATCACGGTTGATACTGTCGGATAGAACAAAATACTAATGCATTTGTTAGGCTATTTATACTAGGTTGTTGAGTGTCATTTCCCAATCACATCCATCACACATTTTGTCTGCTAGTTTGTTCTGCTAAACCTGCTCTAAAAGTTTGAAGGTCTTCAAGTTGGTCATATTTGTCTTATTTGGAGTCTACACTTGGAGCATTGGGTATTTAGGTGAAATATCCCTTTCTCAAAATTAACAGGTCAAAGACCCTTAGCCCATTCATTGTTTCCCGATGGCTAAGGGATGGAAAAAAAAGGGAAACTAGTCCTAATAAATTAAATCAAAGTGCATAATGAAATTTTATTATAAGCACTTGAATTAATTATTAGTGACAAGATAGTAAAAAAAAAAAAAAAAGAAAAGTCACTTTATTTTTATTTCCCTTAGTGGAAAAATGCGATCCATATGGGGATAAAAAGCAAGGGGATAAAGAAATATTAAATAAAGTAAATCAAGAGGAAAATATTTAATAAAGTGCAAAGAGCTGATTGGGCCTTTATGTGGGCAAAGAGGCCAAGAAAAGTTATAAAAGCAAGTCGCCATGCATGGAGAAGCATCACTTTTTTATATTTTCATATCTGAAATTTGGTTGAGCTATTTGCTTTCCATTTTTACCTCAAAGGACGAAAACCCTTTGATGTGTTGCATTAGAGGACGAAAACCCTCTATTGCCAAGGTTGAAGAATGAAAACTCTTCATCCTTTGTGTGAGGAAGCTCTATTCAAGGGTTTCTATTGAGCTTCAAGGAGTATTTCAGAATTTCAATAGTGATTGAAGACCCAATATTGCAGATTTGAGGCATTTATACTAGGGTTTGAAGACACAAGTGTTGGGGCAGATTTCTACCTTCAGATTCAGCCAGATCTAGGGTTATCTACACCCTTGTGGGTGGAGTTTGACACATTCTAGGGCACGATTGTTCCAAATTTGAGTTCTATCGTCATTGCCATATTTTTAGAGGTCAATTCCAGCCTATTTGCATCTGATTTGGGCTTTGGAAACATTTTTTCCAGCCATGTCTGTAAGTTGATTTCTGCAGACTTTGAATAAAAATACAACTCTTCTTCTTGGGTAAAAAATTTATATTTTCAGTGTTCATGCCTTTATAATAATCTCTAAGCAAGTTTAGGCAAAGTTTTGAGTGATTTTACATCAGTTTTGAGTGAAAACCATCTCTAGAGCAAGTTGCATTTTCTTGAATAAATTCATATCTGCTTAAAATATTTTTATTTTATTCAACTAGTTGGCTGTCATAAATCAGATTTTACAGGTGTTCCTTTTGGGGTTATAAATTATCCCATTTGGGGCCATTACATTAAGATCTACAAGCAAAGGAGTTGCACTTGCCATGGTCTACCAAGCCTTTGGAGTCATTGAAGTCTTCAATTAAGGGTCTTCCTAGGTCTTCTTTTAGCTATTTGTGGTCCCCCATATCAACTCTCTCGATACGGTGCTGCGAACCTTGAGGGGAAGTTTGCCAATGGTGCCTTCATGTAGGTAAGTATCTCTAACCTCTCTTTTCTTTTACTTTCATTTCAGATTTGTATGTTGTGGATGTGGTCATGCATAGATTAGGATAGGGTAGCATATTCTTTTCTATTGCATTATTTATCTATTGGTTCTTAGTAACTTCTTACCTTACAATCATGACAACCCCTTGATCTTTCTTTGCAATCTCTTGGACCTCACTTGTAATCCTTGTGACTCTTGCCTAACAACCTCTTGGATCTCTTATCTTATTACCACTTTGATTACAATCCTATATGCAAACTTATAATTGTCATATTATAATTGGGAGTACCCTATTCTAGGTTTAGGCTTTGGAACCCTATACCTCCTATAGAGTGTGAAATAACGCCTTCCTAGATGTGCGTTTAATTCAACTTGCAATCTAAGGCGTGCATTTTAAGTGTGGTTTCCTTGTTATCCTAGTCTAGAATATACCCATATAGAAAGACTAAAGAAATTATTATGGGACTACTCTTTATTTGTGTACACTTTGGTGAATCTAACGTGAATCTTACTTCGTCTTTTGATTGAGTCATCTTCACATTTCTTTTCTTTCTCATTATATCTTCACGTTTTCTTTCATTTTCAAAATCATCCTAAATCTTCTCTAAATCACTCCAACATGGATCATCTCTATAACTCTCAATATAACAAATATCCCCAAGACTTGGACATCTCAATCAAATCTACACCCTTCTATTACGATTGCAATATGGTTGGCACCAACACCAAAGAAGTAGCCCAAAAGGGAAACAATAATAATCAAGGGTAACTCAATCTAACATCAACAATGAAACCCGTAACTAGAGCCACGAGCAGAAGGAATAAGAAAATACCAAATATGTCTATACTCTTGCCATGTAAGAATTCATCTTAGCTGACCCCAAGAAGCAACCTCTTGGAGCCATCATGGCCCTTATAGGACAAATGCCGTTTGGGGCAATTCTTCCCGCCCACTGATCCTTCTCATTTAAGAGTGCTTAACACAAATGTGCCTCAAAAACTATCCTAATTCTAATCAAAATTTGTCTTCAATAATCACACCCAACTTATCTTCAGAACTCATCAACCAAATGAGTTTGCAACAAGCTAGTGTTAATAATCAATTTCTTCAAATGAACGTGAAAATTGCAT
Organism: Taxus wallichiana var. yunnanensis; assembly: GCA_018340775.1. Taxonomy (NCBI): domain Eukaryota; kingdom Viridiplantae; phylum Streptophyta; class Pinopsida; order Cupressales; family Taxaceae; genus Taxus; species Taxus wallichiana. The sequence continues at coordinate 347,942,792 of CM031243.1, read as the reverse complement.
GAACAATATACCTTAACAAATTCAAAGTGTGGTATGCCTAATTAGTGCCCTCCCCACCTCCTTTAGTTGATCATATTGGCAATCCAATTGCGCAACCTCCCATAACCAATAAGGTGCTTCAATCTATTTAGAGAGAACCCTTGGCTCCCTATATAGCCGCTATGGATATTGGAGGTATCATGCCTTCATCACTTGTGATAGGAAACTGATCCAAGAGTTGATATTAAAACCTTTGACAATCTCTCTACAATGACTAGATCAAAGATAACTCTTATGCGGTTCACAAGCTCTTAGCCAAGACACTCACAAAGCGATGTTTTAGATTGGTACCATTTTCTCCCTTCAAATTCCATCATTGAACTCGAGGGGTTAGTCAGTCTTCTACTCAAAGATTTCCACTAGTGACACCTCTTCTTCGCTCCTCTCTTCCAAGTCTATCAATTGTCCAAGCCTATCCTATAGGCCAAACTTTGTGAGATCCACTTCATCATCAATCAAATCCTCAAAATTCTCCTCAAACAAGCGCCATGGTTGCCCTCAATCAACAAGGCCGATGTTGTTTGCTCCTTTTTTTGCTCTCGACGCCATTGACTTTCCTCCATCAAGGCCGATATCATCTATTACCTCATTTGTCTCTCCCACCGTGCATCGACCCTTTTGAACCTAAGAGATCCGATACCATAGAGTTGGGGCAAAAATATAAGCTTGGTCCAATGTGAGGTTTCGGTCCCTCATATCGGATACCATAGATGCTGATTGAAATCCCTCAGATCTTGACTAACATTTCATCAACCAACTTGGAAGATTGGGACCCAATCAGAAACTCTCCAATCTCACAAGTCAAATCCCCTAAAACTTTGTAATCGTCTCATGAAAGCGCTCTTCGAAATGAACACACCCTCACCACCAGCTTTGGGGCAAGACTTTCCATTGCATGAATCGGATGAGAGCACGCATTAGTAGTGCGAAGAGCTTGCAATCCAAAACCATCGAACCACCAATCAATCTTTATCTCTTCACTTTCCTATCAACTTTATGATGCGACATGAGCTGCTCTTCCGAGAAGACGATCCTCCTCTTTTACCTTAGTCAAAATCAACAATGTGCAAGTCAAACAAGCCCTCATCGACGAAGGTTTGGGCACATGTGTCACATCTTAAGAATCCATCAAATCTCTTGTTTACTTTAGGATAATCTCAAATCTACTCGTAGCACATGTCAAGGATATGACTAAAGGCAAATGCCCCCAATGGGCTGCATTTGGTTACCCATTACCATGCCTCCTCGAACCGTTAGGGTAAAAGTCATGATCTTCAACTTTTCTCTTTCATACAACATTCTTCTTGGTCGACCATGGACACATTGGATGTGTGTAGTCGCATCATCCACTTGTTAATGTGTCATTTCCTTACCTAGGCTTTGTGTTCAAAATTCAAGACAACACCAATCCGTGGAACTTTGAGCAATTCCAACAATGTGGTGTCTATAAAATCCTTGATTTCGAGGAACTTCCTTGTGTACCATTTGAGAGTATCAACGCTTCAACTATCCTTGTCGATTCTCTTCAAGGATACAGTGGATATCCTGAATTCCTTGGGAATATACCACCTAACCTCCTCGACTCGGATGATGATGAGCCCGGTAAAATTAATCTTAAAATCAAAACCGTTGATCTTCCTAAGTCTATCATTGCTCAATTACCCCCTTCTTTACGACCTTGTTCTGAAGGAAGGTGACGTAATTCAATCACCATTTCTTCTTCGTCCTTCTCCTAAGGAGCTTCCCGCTTCAATACCTAATGGTTGTGAATCTCTTCACATTGACATCACCATCGTTGAATACGATGATGGCTCTTCACTTGATGACTCATACTTGTTTGGCTATGCCTAAACTAAGGATGTGGAAATCCTTTGATATAAGTAGTCATTACCCTCTTCTCTATCTTCTCTGAAATCTCTACAATCATCCTTCAATTGTAGCATCAATATTATACATTGTTTCAAACCGGGGTCGAAAGCAAACATATTTGATCATGAAAATGATGATTTAATGGATGAAGACTCTAATGAACCACTATTCATTCCAACTAGATTCTACTTCTTCCGACCCGAGCCTTAGCCACAACACACTATAGCTCCTTTGGGTAACCCCACTACTCTTAATCATCTTTCACCTTTTTACATCCACACTCGCACCTCCTATCATTACTGACCTTAGACTCATCAAACGAACCCGAGCCGTATTGCATATGGTATGAGGCGTCAAGGCATGATGTAGAGGATTGTCGAGCTTATCGATGACACATAAAGAAGCAAAAAGTTGAGGTCCATGAGGAATAACAACAATGAACATCTCAACCTGCTCCCCCTCCTCAACATTTCTGCTCTCGACATGGTGTTGGCTCTCATTCCTATGTTGATTGGGATAGTATGGAAATAGTAGTAACAACAATAGTCTAGGAAAGTACCCCTCTCCTCCATCGTGAGTTGAGAATTTGGGTACCCCGACCCCTCCTATTCTACCAACTTTGGTCTTGCCTCTTGTGGACCATTCATCTTCACATGCATCTTGGGACCATCGAAGGGTCCACATCCTCGGGATCTTTTCTTCACAAGGGAGATACCTCCTCCTTTCATCCCTACACTTCCACCTCGCCTTGATGGACATACGTTAGGAGATCCTATCATGGATTTCTCTATGCAGGTGGAAGAATATGTGGTAGTTGTACATCATGATATTTGTCAAAAGATATCTTGTGCCCTCAAAGACATCGAGGACACCATGATTCACACATGTTATGACATTCAACGACAAGTTCATGAGGTTATTGAGGATGCTTGTAATTATTTTACACGCCCTTTTGACCTCACCCCACTTGTTTTGTACCTATCTCATTATCTTTTTCTTACTTTCTTTGCATTTTACTTTTTATACCACTTAGCTACATACTTAGATTAGATAGATCGGTAGTGCAACATTTTGGCTACCCCTTACATCCACAAATTGGATAAGATGGCTAGCCCGACAATTTTGGCTACCCCTTACATCCATAGATTAGACAGTCCGGTTAGTTCGACAACTTTGGCTACCCCTTACATCCATAGTTTAGACAGGCCGGTTAGTTTGACAACTTCAGCTACCCCATATAATCCTACAACAATCCTACATTATTTTATAGGTTGGTTAGTTCACATGTGTTGACTACCCCTTTGCATCCTATTTTTACTACTTACAGACTCCTTGCATGACATCCTTTGGATTTACTATTACTATTTGTTTCTTACTTGATCTTTTAGTAGGGTTTATTCTTTTATGATCTTTTATACTCACATTTTACTCTACTTGCTTTACATCTTGCTGGACTCATTCCTACCAGTTGCTTCTTACTAGATTTCTTTGTATGTTGTTTGTCCACTTATGATATTTTCTTGCATTATATTATCACTTTTTATGCTTGTGCCGGATCTATCATAGGCTTTCTCTTCTTTCTCTTGATATCTCTAGCGATATTCAATTTATCCACTTTCAGCCTTCATCCCTGACATGAAGACTCTCTAGATCTCTTCACACTTCCCTTATGATCAACCATTAGTTCTATCCATTATTGTCTCACACTCTTATACCCTTGCAACTTTCACTTATCCGCTCCTCCTCTCACTTGAGGCACACTTAGGTCAAAGATGAGATCACACTCTTTCTTTAGGGTAGGTCTAGAGGTACCTAAGTGTCTTGGTTTCTAGGTTATCCTTTGTAGCGATTAGGTGTAAGCTCTCTTGTGTTAGTCATCTTTCATACCCACTAGATCAACCTTCCAAATCCGTATGGAGGAGGAAAAGTAAAAGAAAAGAAAAGCAAATTCAAAAGCCATAATACCAAAAGAAAAATCAATAAAAGGCAACAAAAAAAGGCAAGGAGATTAAAAGCAATAAAATTCAATCATAAACACAAAAATGTGATATTATCATATTTGGCACATCTCCTATTCTAGTTGAAAGATCGATTTCCTCAGTTGGCCTTATTGCATGGTTTGAGGTCCTTTGGGGTGCGGTAGGTTTTCAAACCGGGTAAGAGATCTCATATCTATCATTCAGTGTCCTTGCTTTCTCACACCATTACCTAATCCTCGTAGTAGGCCTATAGCCCCTTAACTGAGGTGTTAGGGAAAGGGGAAAATGTTGTGGGGAAGTAGGATTCATCTCTATCACTTATTAGCATAGCTGACGTTGGGATATATCTATATACTTCACTAGTGTGCCTAAGTTGAACTCACCCTTTGGGTTCCTTGTCTCCTTGATGTCAGAAACCTTTAGTCATATCTTTTTGACTAGAGTGTCTCATCTTTGCTAAGGATCTTGTAATGCTGGAAGGTGTTTCATTGTGAGGAATACTTTGCCGGCCATTGTTAGTGTTTGCTGGGCAGTATTCTTCCTGCATTCCTTTGCCAGCAGAATTTCCGTTAACTTTGCATTTATTAGTCTTTTAGGCAAATGTTTCCCGGCCTCTCTTTCCGATGGATTCACCTTTGCTGTGGTTAACAAAGGAAATGGGTATCCTCAACATTTTCTGATGGCCCTTTCTTGGCTGCACTCAACAGGTGTCCATGGCTGTGTTTGAAAAATGAATGCTATCTTCTTCCGAACCCTTAACAGACCTGTGATGGATTTTTTTGTTGTCCATTGGGTAGACACCGAAGTGGTATGCTTTTCATTATTTTGTTTTTCTACGATCCCACATTGCAAATACCAGCTCATCTTCAAATGGAATATGAGAAAAGTACTGAAATTTGTTAGGTGTAAATCATGCAAAAGGATGAACATTTACCATGGTTTGAAAGTCCTTATCCATGGTATTTAAATCAATGGTTTATCGTAGTTTAAGGGTGTTTCATAGGGTTTTCTTCTCGTAAAGACCACGGGCTTTTCATAAATTGACAAAATGCTAAATGCCAAATTGTAATTTTTTATTTGACCCTTGTTTGGAAAAGGTTGATATCTTTGGGGAATTTTCCTTCGTTTTGGAGCTAAATTTGTGTAGAGGTGTTTTGAGGTAGAGTCTATATCGGGGCTTATGAAGGTGAAATAAATTTTCCCAAGGTGAGGGAGACTTTGTGGCCATTTACACGTATTTATGTGTTTTTAACCATAAATAATTAATAATTTCACACTTTGTTTTGTAAGTTTTTATCGATTAGTGACAAATGGTTTTAGGGAGATTTAGACATGATCATCCTCAAGAGCAAGGATTAAATTTGACAACCACCCATGTCTATCAAACAATCTTTAGGTGACTATAATTTTTCAATATTGTCCTTCAAAAATATAGAACAATGTTATTTATGCATTACCATTCTACATTTATTTAACCATTTTTAATATAAATTTAAGTATATCAATAAAGTTTATATAAAAAGCTTTATAAAAAAATGACGGTCATATTCTAAATATGCAAGTCAAACGGTTATTTCAAATATTTGTAAGTATTTATTCAAAACCATGAAAAATGTCTAGACGACCGTCACATTTTACCCTTGCTCAAGAGCTATTGAGACTGTTTCAACAAATGCAACGAATTGTTATTCAACCTAATCAGCTCACCCTGGCCAACGTACTTGCATCTCGTGGTAAAATAAGAGCTTTGCAACAAGGTATGGACATCCATCAAGGCATAATAGGAAGTGTTTTTGCTGAATGTTGTAGTTGTAGGTGCCCTGTTTGATATGTATGTAGAATTAGGTGACAAGGCCTTGGAAAATTTTAAATGCCAAAATGGGAGCTTTAGTATATGGATGCCAAGTATTTGACCAAAGGACAAAATATGATATCTTTTCATGGAATACCATACTTGCATCTTACAAAATACATGATCATCCTCATGAGCCATTGAGACTGCTTCACCAAATACAATGAATAGATGCCCAACTCGATTAGTTCAGCTTTGTAAGAAAATGCATTTGGTAGGTATCAATCACCAGATCTTTTATATTTTTTTCTTATTTCCATAAATCACACTTTTGCTAGCATCCTTCCATCCTGTGTCAAAATGGGAGCTTTCGATCAAGACATGGACATTCATTAAACCGTAATGGAAATATGTTTTTGTTAAATCTAGTTGTAGGTGCCATGGCAGACATGTATGGAACAAGTAGAATCATACACAAGGTGCATAAAACTTCTTGACAAAATTCGTGTGATGAGATGTCTTCTTGTGGACTTCAATGAATGAAGGACCTGCACAAGGATGTCCATCAAAGCATGATTACAAGCTGATTTTTGGTGGATGTAAACTATTCAATGAAATGCCTTGATGAGACGTGGTCTTGTGGACTGCAATAAGTGCAAGATATGCACATAATGGTTTCATTAATACACACACACATATACATAATACAAATACACACACACACACATACATAATGCAAAAGACACACACACACACACACACACACAATGGAAAGTATAATTTTATCGAATATTATAGTTGATAATACTCGTGTAGACATGTATATAAAAATTGGAAGAATACACAAAACATGAACTGTTAGTGAGCTTTGGTTGTTGAACTCCTTTCTAATGTTGGTCGCGTCACAACAAATTTTTAAATGCTGTCAAAATGGGATGCCTCTCTGGGCATGTCATGGAGTGGAAGCAAAAGGGCAAATTATGGGGATGAATATCATGGAATATAACAATTGCAGCTTACATAAGCCATGGGCATCCTCACGAATCATTAACGTTTTGCCAAATGCAGCCACTAGGTGTCCAATGTGTTTAGTTCACCTTTGCTAGCATGCTACCAACCTGTGGACAAAAAAGAGCTTTGAAATAGGGTATGGACTCTACAAAATGTGGAAGCATGTGAATAATTCAACAAAATTCTTGAAAGATCGTGGTTGTATGGACTGCAATGATTGTAGGGATATGCAACAAATGGGTTTATTGAAAAGGACTTAGAAAACTTTAGGTAAAAAATTGTAAATTGATGATTGTAATCTAGAAACCGAAGGTGAAGTTAATGTGATAAAGTTTCATTGTAATAGGAAGAATATATATTTGTACAAAGCGGGTTTCAAAGTCTTTCACAACAAAGCCCATAAAAAGCAACTGAAGAAATTGCTTTCAGAGTTTTCATTTACATCACCTCTAAGCGAAAGTAAAACTTATAAACCATTTGGAAAACAAGCTATGCCTACGTTACTAAAAGATTTAGGTAAAGTCTTTCTTAGTATAATGTGAAGCTGATTTTGGTTTGTTGTAGTTGCAAGTGCCCTTGTACAAATGTATGCCAAATGTGGCAACATACAAAGGCACGTGAACTGTTTGACAAAATGCTTGGAACAATAGTTGTAATGTCCAATTTGTTTTCCTTTGTACTCTGCAACCTCTTCTCATGGAATATCATAATTGCAGCTAAGAGAAGACATGGGCATCCTCACGTAGCATTGATACTATTTCACTAAATGCAACCAACATGTGTCCATCCCCTAAAGCATTATGGAGAACTGACTTTTGGCAGATGTTTTAGTTGCAAGTGCTATGGTAGATATGTTTGCAAAATGTGGAAGCATGCATAAGGCATGTGAATTGTTCGACAAAATGCCTCACAAAGATGTGGTCTCATGGAATGCCATGCTTGCAGGATATGCAAAAACAGATTTTGCAAGGATGTTATCAAACTCTTTGAAGTAGTGAAGTTATTAGAACATACCCTGACTATGTAAGCTTCGTGTTTGTTTTATTAGCATGCAGCTATGCAAGTCTGGTGGATGAGGGCTGTAAATACTTCAATAACATGAGTGCCTCTTATAGCACTACCCCTAGAATTGATCATTATGTTTGCTTGGTTGACATTCTTGACCATGTTGGCTAACTTGAGGAAACCCTAAACTTTATCATCAACATGCCAATTAAACCTATGGTGGTAATGTGAATGTGTTTGCTACGCCTTTAATCCTAATTCATATATTGGGATATGGATAGCTGACCTGTGGTTAACATAATCTCTTATCATGTCATATCATAATTATTTATGTTTTCATATGCTTAGTGGGTCGGTCTTAGGGATTTGGATAGTATAGTAGGGTATATATAGGAGTTAGAGAGTAGGATATTATCATCATATTGAGCACTTGAGTCTTATTGTATGGTTTGGAGGTTGCCCCCTCGAAGTGGCTAAGTCATTCTACTTGCATATTGTGATCATTTCTCTATATTTTGGTGCTCTATTGCTGCTTATATTTAGATATATCTAAATAATTTCATTACAAGTGGTATCAAAGCTTGATCTCGGCTAGAACTGTGTCAAAACCCTAATTGTGAAGGTTTGGCTATATCTCAAAATTAGTAGTGAATTTTTCTGCAATATTTTTGTGGTGTTGCAAAATCAGTCAAGTAAGATCCTCTCCAAATTTCAAGGTTTTTTGACTTGATTTGGAAAATTTATATTAGTTTTAGGGTTTTTCATAAATTCACTACCTAGGCTGCAATTTTGGGATTTTTTATAAGTTTCTTATATTTTCAGAAATCTTTCCAAAAATTATCTAGGGTTTGTTCTCTATGTTTCTCTCTGTTCGGCCAATAACCTTGAAAATCCCCAAGCCCTAAATTTCTATCCTAACCTTGGTATCCCAAGACACAAACCCTACATCATGACAAGGAGATCAACTAGAGGCCAAGAGGAAGGGTCAAGATTTTGAATCTTCGGCTACGGGGTATCGAGATAGTCTCCTAACTCGAGCACATGGTAAACAACTAGATGAACAACGTGCATGCCGACTTTGGTTATAACTTGATTGCAATGAAGGGTGAAATGATGTCAGAATTGTACAATGGATTAAAAATAGTGGAGGGGGACATGAAAATGGAATTTGAGTCATCAAGGAATTGCTACAATTGAGCTCATGTGAAGTATATCAATAATGTCCATTCGAGTTACATGGGCTCCTCAAGCAATGCACACTTCGATTCAAACCACACGAACCAGGGTGGATCCTCTGCACACACCACCTTTGGATCTTCTAATTGATGGCGTAACATTATTCCTAAAGTGGAGGTGCGCAAGTTCAATGGGAATGATCCAATCACTTGGATTCAATCAAATGGAGATTTTTTTTGATCTGCGTCAAGTCCCAAATGGACAAAAGGTGGTAATGGCATCCTTGTACCTAGAACCAGAACAATTCATTTGGTATAGATGGATGTGTGAACAAAAGAAAAAGAAGGGTCTCTATTACCTGGTCTATGTTCACCGCTGAGCTCCAAACACACTATAGTAATAATGTTATCAAACCCTTTGAAGTATTGAAGTTATGAGGAACATACCTTGACTATGTAAGCTTCGTGTTTGTTTTATTAGAATGCAACTATGCAAGTTTGGTGGATGAGGGCTGTAAATACTTCAATAACATGAGTGCCTCTTATAGCATTACCCTAGAATTGGTTATTATGTTTGCATGGTTGACATTCTTGACCGTGTTGGCTAACTTGAGGAAACCCTAAACTTTATCATCAATAGACAATCAAACCTATGGTGGTAATGTGAATGAATTTGCTACACCTTTAATCCTAATTCATATATCGGGATATGGATAGCTGACCTATGGCTAACATAATCACTTATCATATCATATCATCATTATTTATGCTTTCATATGCTTCGTTTGTCGGTCTTAAGGCTTTGGATAGTATAATATGGTATATATAGGAGTTAGAGAGTAGGATATTATCATCATATTGAGCACTTGAGTCTTATTGTATGGTTTGGAGGTTCCCCCTCGAAGTGGCCAAGTCATTCTACTTGCATATTGTGATCATTTCTCTATATTTTTGTGTTCTTTGGTGCTCTATTGCTGCTTATAATCAAATGTCTAAGTAATTATATTACAAGTGGTATCAAAGCTTGATCTCGGCCAAAACTGCGTGAAAACCCTAATTGTAAAGGTTAGGCTATATCTCAAAAAACAGATTTTGCAAGGATGTTATCAAACCCTTTCAAAATGTTTGAAGTTATCAGGAACATACCCTGACTATGTAAGCTTCATGTTTGTTTTATTAGCTTCATAGCTATGCAAGTCAGGTGGATGAGGGCTGTAAATACTTCAATAACATGAGTGCCTCTTGTAACATTACCCCTAGAATTGATCATTATGTCTGCATGGTTGACATTCTTGACTGTGTTGGCTAACTTGAGGAAACCCTAAACTTTATCATCAACATGCCAATCAAACCTATGGTGGTAATGTGGATGTGTTTGCTACACCTTTAATCCTAATTCATATATCGGGATATGGATAGTTGACTTGTGGCTAACATAATCACTTATCATGTCATATCATAATTATTTATGTTTTCATATGCTTAGTTGGTCGGTCTTAGGGATTTGGAAATATAGTAGGGTATATATAGAAGTTAGAGAGTAGGATATTATCATCTTATTGAGCACTTAAGTCTTATTGTATGGTTTGGAGGTTGCCCCCTCGAAGTGGCTAAGTCATTCTACTTGCATATTGGGATCATTTCTCATTATGTCTTGCATGGTTGACATTCTTGGCTATGTTGGCTAACTTGAGGAAACCCTAAACTTTATCATCAACATGCCAATCAAACCTATGGTGGTAATGTGAATGTGTTTTACACCTTTAATCTTAATTCATATATCCGGGATATGGATAGCTGACCTCTGGCTAACATAATTACTTATCATGTCATATCATAATTATTTATACTTTCATATGCTTGGAACTTGGTCGGTCTTAGGGCTTTGGATATATAGTAGGGTATATATAGGAGTTAGAGAGTAGGATATTATCATCATTTTGAGCACTGAGTCTTATTGTATGGTTTGGAGGTTGCCCCCTCGAAGTGGCTAAGTCATTCTACTTGCATATTGTGATCATTTCTCATTATGTTTGCATGGTTGACATTCTTGATTGTGTTGGCTAACTTGAGGAAACCCTAGACTTTATCATCAACATGCCAATCAAACCTATGGTGGTAATGTGAATGTGTTTGCTACACCTTTAATCCTAATTCATATATCGGGATATGGTTAGCTCGACTCTGGCTAACATAATTACTTATCATGTCATATCATAATTATTTATGCTTTCATATTCTTAGTTGGTCGGTCTTAGGACTTTGGATATATAGTAGGGTATATATAGGAGTTAGAGAGTAGGATATTATCATCATATTGAGCACTTGAGTCTTATTGTATGGTTTGGAGGTTTCCCCCTCGAAGTGGCTAAATCATTCTACTTGCATATTGTGATCATTTCTCTATATTTTGGTGTTCTTTGGTGTTCTATTGCTGCTTATATTCAGATTTTTAAAGTAATTTCATTACAAGTGGTATCAAAGCTTGATCTCGGTAAAAAGCCGTGTCAAACCCTAATTGTGAAGATTGGGCTATATCTCAAAATTAGTAGAAATTTTTTGTGGTGTTGTAAAATCATTCAAGTAAGATTCTCTCCAAATTTCAAGGTTTTTTGAATTGATTTGCAAAATTTGTATTAGTTTTAGGTTTTTTTCATAAATTCACTACCTAGGCTGCAATTTTGTGATTTTTATAAGTTTCTTATATTTTCAGAAAGCTTGCCAAAAATTACCTAGGGTTTGTTCTCTATGTTTCTCTCTACTCGACCAATAACCTTAAAAATCCCCAAGCCCTAAATTTCTATCCCTAACCCTGGTATCCCAAGACACAAATCCTACATCATGACAGGGAGATCAACTAGAGGCCAAGGAAGGGTGTGGATTTTGAATCTTCACTACGAGGGTATTAGAGATAGTTTCCTTACTTGAGGACATGGTAAACAACCGGATGAACAATGTGCAGGCCGAGTTTGGTCATAACTTGATCGCAATGAAGGGTGAAATGATGTCAGAATTGTACAATGGATTGAAAATAGTGGAGGGTGACATGAAAATGGAATTTGAGTCATTGAAGGAGTTGCTTCTGATTGAGCTCATGCTTGAAGTCTAGCAATAATGCCCATTTGAGTTATGTGGGCTCCTTAAGCAATGCACACTTCGATTCAAACCACATGAACATAGTTACATTGGATCCTCTCTGCACACACCACTAGATCTTCTAATCGATGGCGTAGCATTATTCCTAAAGTGGAGGTATGCAAGTTCAATGGGAATGATCCAATCACTTAGATTAACCAAATGGAGATTTTTTTTGATCTGCATCAAGTCCCAAATGGACAAAAGGTGGTAATGGCATCCTTGTACCTGGAACCAAAACAATTCATTTGGTATAGATGGATGTGTGAGCAAAAGAAAAATAAGGGTCTCTCTTGTTACCTAGTCTATGTTCATTGATGAGCTCTAAACACACTATAGTAATAGTGTTACAGAGAACTATTTTAGCCAGATGCAAGCAAGCTATGACAGACAAGTTTAGTCAAGGATTATATTCAACAGTTCCAAAATCTATCCTTACAAGTGAATGACATCTCAGAGGATTATATAAATGATCTCTTCTTGGGTGGACTCAAGGATAACATCCAACATGATGTTTTCCTTCTTAATCTAGGTTTGATATCAGAATCCATGATCATTGCTCGGCGTGTGGAGGAAAGAGATATGGTAAAATGAAGGAGCTTCACTAATCACAAGGAACACACAAATCTAGCACCATCTTTTCCCCAACCGACACGATTGAATCCTCAACAAATCAAAGAGAAACAAGTAAAAGGCCTATGTTACAATTGTGATAACAAGTGGAGCAAAGGACATAAATGTCTTGAGAGAAATAGTTATTCTACATTGAGGTCCTAATGAGGAACAAGATGAGGAAGCAATTGATGTAGAGGAAGAGGCTCCTGAGATCGAGGTGGAAGAATCTCAACCAAATATTTCTTGCCATGCCATTTCAAGAATCAACACCCCACAAACACTCAAAGTTGTTGGGTTCGTGAAGAAGTAAAAGGGTGTGGAAGTATTATTTTGACTCGGGAAGTACTACTCATAATTTCATCAATCATAAGTTGGCCATATGCTTAAATTGCTTCGTTTATCTAGCACTAGAATTTTAGGTCATGGTTGTAGATGGAGGTAAAGTTAGTTATTTAGGAAAATGCCATAAGATTAAGCTATCTATGGGAGATTACCTACTAGAGGGCCCCATGTATGCCATTTCGATGGGAAGAGAGACATTGTATTGGGGTCAATGGCTTACTACTTTGGGAATGGTGGAGATGAATTTCCAAGATTTGTTCATGTGGTTCCATTATGAAGGAAGGAATTTTGAGCATGGGATGAAGGCTAAAGCTCACAAATAGTTGGTAAGTTCTCATCAAATGCAGAAAATGCTTAGGAAGGTGTAGATGGGTTTGTGGCACAATTATTCTCAATGGAAGCTCAACCATTAAATGGCCCTATACCATTAGATCTACGGACCCTTTCCAAAAATGGCAAATTTTTTTCCATATTATTAATGAGCACTCATTTTGTTTGGGGATATGCCAAAAGGGTTGCCACCTAAAAGAGATCATGATCATGTTATTCAGCTAGTACCAGGCAATCAAGCACCCAACATTCGGCCTTATAGGAACCCTTATCTCCAAAAGAGCGAGATTGAAAGATGGTACAAGAGATGTTGGAAGCAAGTATTATTTGCCATAGTCAAAGTGCTTACTCTTCCCAATGGTGATGGTCAGAAAGAAGGATGAAGGTTAGTGCATGTGTCAGACTATAGGGAGCTCAACAAATACACAGTGAAAGATAAGTATCTTATTCTTGTCATTGAAGATTTGTTAGATGAATTACATGTGTTTTTATTTTACAAAATTAGATCTTTGATCAGGATACCATCAAATAAGAATTCGTGATGAAGATATTCATAAAACATCATTTAGGACACATGAGGGCCACTATGAATTTCTTGTAATGCCATTTGGCCTTACAAATGCGCCATCTACTTTCCAAAGTTTGATGAATTCCATCTTCCGGCCATTTTTGCAAAAGTTTGTCTTGGTATTCTTTGATGATATATTAATCTACAATAAGACTTGGGAGGAACATTTACAACATGTCAATAAAGTATTGGACACTCTTGAACAACACCACCTTTATGCCAAGCCCTCCAAATGTGCTTTTGGGGTAAGAGAGGTAGAATACTTGGGTCATATCGTGTCTTATGAAGGTGTAAAAGTGGATCCTCATAAGATCCAAGCTATGGTGGATTGGCTAGTTCCTAAAACCCTCAAAAACCTCAGAGGATTCTTAGGGCTTACGAGTTATTATCACATGTTTGTGAAGAATTATGGTAGAATTACAACACCACTCACATCCTTATTGAAGAAAGACTCTTTTCATTGGAATGAGGCCGCTAACCCAGGCATTGGAATCACAAAAGAAGGCCATGTGCACCACTCCCGTTTTGGCTACCCTGACTTCTCCAAAACCTTCATTGTTGAATGTGATGCTTCAAGATGTGGCATAGGCGCATAATACTTATGCAAGAGGGCCGCCCCATTGCATTTGAGAGTCGTCATTGAAAGGTAAGAATCTCTCAAAACCAACTTATGAGAAGGAAATGATGGGTTTTCTTCATGTAATGAAACAATGGAGACCGTATCTCATGGGTCGTCACTTCAAGGTAAAGACAAATCATGACAACTTGAAATACTTCTTAGAGCAAAGACTCTCATCCGAAGAACAACAAAAATGGGTCACTAAGATGTTGGGATATGACTTTGAGATCATTTACAAAAAAAGTGAAAAGAAAATGTGGTAGTTGATGCATTATCCAGGAGAGATGAGTCCACAGAGGCATTATTAAATGCCATGTCCATACTACAGGAAGATTGGGTAGATCAGGCAAAATTCGAAGGGCAAATGACACGAAACCCAAACTCTCATTCAAAATCTCCAACATGATCTAAGCACTTAGAAAAAAATTGTGTGGAAGGGGATGCATTGTGGTATAAGGATCGATTGTACTTATGCAAAAATCTATCCTTAAAAATCAGGTTCTCTCAGAGCTCCATGCTTCTCCAGTGGGTGGCCATTCTAGATTCCTAAAAACTTATCACAGAGTTAAGCAAGATTTCTTTTGGGAAGGGTTGAAATCAGATGTCTAGAATTTGTGGCCGAATGCTTGGTGTGTCAATGTAACAAGGGTGAAACTATTAAGTCTCCAGGACTTTTGCAGCCTCTGTTTATTCCTAGTGAGCGGTGGGAAGAGGTTTCCATGGATTTCATCACAGGATTGCCAAAGTTTGAAGGGAAAAGTGTAATTATGGTGGTGGTGGATAGACTCACCAAGTATGCTCATTTTTGTGCTTTGCCACATCCATTTACAAAGTACAATTGCCATATCTTTTATGGATACAATTCAAAAGCTACATGGCACACCCAAGATTATAATTAGTGATCGTGACCCTATCTTTACTAGCAATTTTTGGACTGATTTATTCTCATATTTGGGTACTCAATTGGCTCGTAGTTCATCATATCATCCCCAAATTTGGTGGACAAACCGAGGTAGTAAATAAATGTTTGGAGGGGTATTTACGATGATTTATTTAAGATAAACAGAGAGATAAGTTAGGTGGCTACCACTTGCGAGAATGGTGGTATAACACTTCATTTCACACTTCATCCAAAATATCCCCATTCCTAGCATTATACGATTAACATCCACCATCCCTCACTTCCAATTTTAGGGTCTAGCCTAAAGTAAAAGCAATTGAGGATTGCAATCAACATCAATAGGGGGTTCTCTCTAGCCTAAAATATAACTTGGCCATGGCACAAAACCGTATGAAGCAACAAGCCGATCAACACTGTAGTGAACAAAGTTTTGAAGTTGGAGACTTGGTTTTGTGCGATGCAACCATATAAGCAACTATCTTTGAAACAAACAATAAAAAAAAGATAATAAACTTCCAAATACCACGGGCCTTATCAAGTGCTGAAAAGATTGGCAGTGTGGCATATAAACCGGAGCTTCCTCAATCAAGTAAAATACATCTAGTTTTCCATGTTTCTTGCCTGAAGAAGGTCATTGGATAAAAGGTGTCTTCTCAATTTGTATTACAAAGCGTGTCTTTTTGATTTTCTGATTGATTTCATAAGATGCGGTTTTATCTATTTATCACTTTTTAGCACATCTTTTGATTTCTAGATTTTCCTATCTTTTTCATTAGGTGTCAATTCTTAGCATTTATCTTACTTTTACGTTTTTTTACCTTTTATAAGCCATATATGTCATCACATTTGTGCAAACATAGAAATTAAAACATAGGTGAATCCAACCACACAAAAAAGCCCATAAGACATGTACCCATACGCCAAAATATTCTCATATATATATTAGTGTTTCAAAATAGGCACATAATAACATCATCACATATATAATTGCCTATCTCTCATACCCTCCTTCGCTCCTCGTAGAGGAGGAGTTGCTATGCTTTATGTAGATGGGGTTTGACTAGTTGCTTGGGCAGAGTAGGCCGAAGAGGTTGCCCTAGACTTGGCACTTAAAGCGTTGCCCTTTGCTCAAACAACCCTAACCTCTAAGCTACTAATCCTATATGTGTTGTAGTAGGGCATCTGCTAACCGCCCGACTTGCTCCACCGCTAGTGCCCGCTTGTGTCTTCCTAGCATGCGTAGAAGGGTGCCCTCGTCTCCCTTCTCTGCATGCAGCTGTGTGTGTCACTCCATCTCTTGAGCCGCCTCTCTAGCCAACCAAAACGCACTCATGTACTCTTCTATTGAGGGCTCCATCGGATCCGACATCACTGTGGGGTCTGTCCTTTGGAGCATTGGGTCCAAAATCTCATGGTGCCCACCTTCTATCAAGGCCCTCCAGTCAGCCGTGCAAGCTCACTTGCAAAACACAAATAAAATACATCAGCACTATATATCTTTTCCTTCCATCCTCTAAGTATCTATCATCATCTACTCTAAAGATAAGAATCAACTCAAATACACAAATCTTACCTTGTTAACGGGTCGGTCCTCCATGACTACCTTGTCGCCTGCCTCGCTTACCTACATGACATCATCCTCGTCCTCTCATGGCCTCAGAACAACCAATTGTTGCCATCTCTCTCGACCAATATCATAGGTGCTTGTCTCTCGTAATTGAGCGGTTCTTGCTAGATCTCTAGCCAAAATAACACAAAATTTGGCAACTTAAAGGAGAAAAGTAGCCTCCCCTAATCATCTCAACCTACACTCTCGATCCTTGCTCACACACCTTCGACACCACTTGTAATGACCTGTAACAAATAAAAACCTTAGATACCTACAACAAACTTCATGAAACAATTAGATAACAAAAGGAGAAATCCGTGTGTGGGTGAGGCTGGACTGACCTTGGTGGTCAACCCTTGTTAAACCAATCCAGGCACTGCACTACATCCCCTCGAGTGGGAGCAAGCCTCATGTAGTTCTCCTAGTGTTGGTGTAAGTAGTGTATGCAATCTAAGCCAACCCCCTATGTTTGCCCTCGTGTCTCTTGACACAAAGATAATGGGCATAACTATAGATAGAATATAAATGTACCCAATGTGGTAGTAGTGTGATGTGGTGTGCTTTAAATGCTAAAACTGATCCCCTTTGTCCCTTAAGACCTTTGACAATGCTTGGAGTGACTTGCTCTTGCTAAGATATGGCTCTAGGACCTTTGCATGCTTGGAAATACAGGAAGATAAGAATTTTAAACTTGGTTTGAGTGCTTCAGACCTGTGTGGTGGTTGCTTTAAATGATGTGCAACTACTTTAGGAAGATTTAGGAGAGCCTTGAGTGCTTTAGTGTTGATATTTTGCAATAGGAGTGCTTGAGAATGCCAGTGAGTTATGAAGTGCATTTGACTTGCTTATATAGGCTTCCAAAGGTTAGATATATGGCCGACCTAGGGAAGATGAAACGATGCAGATAATATTTTCAAATTAGAAAAACAAATTGTTAGATGAAGAGGTATGGGATTGTACAGATCAGCCTAGAGCGTAGTATGGCCTAGCCTTGTTGCATGCGATCGTCTACAAGGATTTAGTGACAAAAGAGCCACGATTGAGAATGATGCACAGGGATGGATTACTACTTTGGATAATTAATATTGCATGGATGAATGATAGAGCAATGTGTAGAGATTAGGAAATCATGCAAGAGAGACAATGATATGTCAATGTAGATTAAAATGTGAGCATTTGTCTTAGTATAAGAACAAAGTCAAACTTGTTATTGCTAAAGGATAAGTTACCAAATTTGAGTGTCTACATTGTGAACTAACCGACTCAGAAAGTAGGTTGTATAGGATTGTAATGGGTAGTTGAGGTCATTAGACTAACCTCCTATCTAAACTATGGATGGTAAGGGGTAGCCAAAGTTGTTGAACTAATCGTCTTGTCTAATCTATGGATGGTAAGGGTTAGCCAAAGTTGTCGAGCTAACCGTCTATCTAATCTAAGGATGTAATGGGTAGCCAAGATATTGAACTAACCATCTTGTCTAATCTAAGGATAAAAACTAGTGTAAAAAGCAACAACAAGAAGGGTAAAATGCAAAAAGTAAATGGGTAGTCTAGGGATGGGGACACGTGGATGAGATCAAAAGGGGCATGCAAGATAGTTGCAAGCATCCTCAATAACCTCATGGACCTATTGTTGAATGTCATAACGTGTGTGAATCATGTTGACCTCGATGTCTTCAAGGGAACATAAGATATTTCGATGGATCCCATGATGCACAACTACCATAGATTCTTCCACTTATATAGAAATTCAAGATAGGATTCCTGCCACATGTCCATCACGGGGGTGGAAGTGTAGGGATGAATGGGGGAGGTATCTCCACTTGTGGAGGAAAAACACGAGGATGTGATATCTCATTTGGTCTATGAGGTGTGTGTATATGAACTATCCATAGAAGAGAGGACCACAATGGGTAATATAGAAGGACTAGGGGAAACCAAACTCTTAGCTCGATGTGGAGGAGAGGGTAACCGTTGAGACTGTTGCTGCTGCTATTGCTATGTTCAAAGTAGTCGACAATCAACAAAGGAATATCAACAAAGTACACCATGATGAGAGCATAAATGTCGGGGGAGTAGGATGAGATGGTCATTGCCATTGTTCAACATAGACCTCTACTTATAGTTTTTCATGTGTCGCCAATAAGGTGGACAATCCTTTATATCATGTTCTGGCACATCATGCCATGTGCATTATGACTCCTCATTTGGAGAGTCCGAAGTTGTAATGATAGGAGGTGTAGGTGTGAGTGTAAAGGAAGGCGAGGGAGGATCAAAAGTAATAGAGCTAGTTGGAGGAGCTATGGTGTGTTGTGGCTTAGGCTCCAGGTCGTAAGAAGGGATATCAGTTGTAGATGTTACTGGCAGTGAAGGATTTTCGGATTCCCTGACCATTTGATCATCCTACTCAAGATCAAAGTCTTCAAGTTGTGTATGATCCCGAGAGATGGATGGTATTAATGTTATGATTGAAGGATGATTGTAAAGCTTTTGAGGAAGATTTAATAGTGAGAGAAGGCTATAATGATTGCTTGTATCGAAGAATTTCCGCATCCTTGGCTTGGGCATAGCCAAACAAGAATAGATCATGAACTGAGCAGCCATCATTATACTTGGGGGTAATGATATAAATTTGAAGAGATTTAATGACCCTTTCAATAGATGGTGAAGCAGGAAGCTTATTAGGAGAAGGCGAAGAAGAAGAAAGAGTGATTGTGATTGTGTCGGTCACATTCTTGCGAGAACAAGGTCGTAAAGAAGGGAGTAACTGAGCAATGATGGAATTAGGAAGGTTGGTAGTTCTGATATTGAGATTAATATTGTCAGGCTTGTCATCGTTTGAGCCAAGGAGGTTAGGTGGTGCATTTCCAATGAGCTTGGGGTGACCGCTATGTTGTCAAAGAGAGTCGACGGGATAGTTAAAGCGTTGATGCTCTCGAATTGGGACACAAGGAAGTTCTTCGAGAGTAGGGATTTTATAGACACAATGTTGTTGAAATTGTTCAAAGTTCCATGGGTTGGTATTGCCTTGAATCTTAAACATGGAGCCTACGTAGGGAAATTTGACACATTGACAAGTGGATGATGCGTTCAATCTGTACAAACCATTCTCTTTGACCACTGTGGCAACTGCTTGTAGCCATTTGTCTTGTCCTTGACGGAACACTTACGTTCATGAAATTCTACCATCAAATGTTGATTGGTAATCTCAACCATAGAAAATAAATTATGAATCAATCCTAGTCTGTAAAGGACATGCTCATGCACATACCTTTCTACCTGGTAGTTTCATTGTATTATGCCATTGCCCCTTTACATTGTGTTCTGCCATGTCCAAGGTCATCACTTTTATGCTACATTTTTACCATCCATATTTTTGAACTGCTTTTTCTTGTGGGCCACATGCCTTGTTGTGCCCTTTTGCATTCTTAGCAGTTATCATCATATTTTTATCCATCAAAGTCAATATCATGTGTTCTATTTTATCTAGAAGCAATTTTTGTGCTTTCTTATATTCTCTTTTCAATTTATCAGGTCTTTACAATGAAACAAGAGTATCTTGGATCACTATTTGGTATAAATGAACTTTTAATGTTATTGTTCATGATCACTGTGGCAAATTTTCAAGCTGCAAGAAGACATACAATAGTTTTCTTAGAAAGACATAAAGACGTTAATATTTTGGTGAAAAACAATGGAGCACCCAGATTTGACAGATGTTTGAGAATGATTGGTAATATACTGTCCCACAGTAGCTAGCTGTTGCAGAGGGCTCCCAAGACTTCCAATTCTCATAAAGCTATTTTTCTTGTTTTGGTGATTCAAAATATTGTTTAAACAATCTGTTATGGGCAGGGGAGAGAGAAACTATTAACGGATAAGCTTCTCGAGTTTACCATGTAGGCTCCATTGGGCCATTTCCAATCTTTCGAGAGAGTTACTGAATATGAAGTTGCTGGTTTGAGAAGTATGTACTCAGGTACAAGTTCAGTAATCATAACAACAGTTTGAGTGAGAAGATCTGTGAAGGCCATAACCATTCCAGACTCCATCCCATGTTATCCATGCATGGGAGAGGAGGTCCCTTAAATTTGAGATTGATTCAGTCCTTTTAAAAACAGCAGCCTGCTTTGAAGACAGGAACCAAGGCGAGGGTTAAGCTTAAGGCCCAAAGGTTTCTGATAACCATGTTACTTGAGGCCTATTTAACCTTCACTTGTTGCCTCAAGAGGATTGTAGGTGGTGATAGTCTCAACAACATTTACTGAAACAGAATATATAAATTTAACAATAAAATAAAATAGTTGTTCTTCTAAATTTAATATCAACTCTCCAAGATATTTTAAAAAATTGGAAAGAAATTGTAGGATTTGTTCACTTTTTTAACTCTAGCCTCGAGAATAACTACATTGACAAGAAATGAGAAATGTGATGGAAACAACAACATGATAAGAAACACAGTTGGGAGAGGTTGCACATAAGAAATGGGATTGAAGTGTTAGCGCTTCTACTGCTTTAGCCCTCTGCTGATGTTTGTCATCTAGGTCTAGGGAATAAGACCTCTGCATCATCCTCAAACACCTCAATTGTTTTAAATTTGTTAATCTTTTATTGTTTTACTTTTCAAATAACATTTTTAGTAAGTTATAAATTTAATATTTAAGTTTTAACTACACCAAGAGGTATAACTCCATTGATGGACAAGGAGGATGGGCGGAGCAAGTGCAATAGTTTGATATATCAATGAAAATGTTTGAACTTAAATTTTAAGTCCATATGACCATATATGATAGTTTAATTCTTAAATTATATGCCCATTTGACTGTCATTAAAAAGTTTTCTTCTTACTTGGAGACAGAAATTGAAAGATCGTGATACCTTGAACATACGATGGAGTTTGGAGCTTAATTTTTTTGTAAATGTTTTTCATGCTCGACTCAATAGCTCAAGAAATTCACGAAGAAAGTAATGAAGTCATTAATCATTATGTTAGGTGGCAGCCAAAATACATATCTGAAGATCGATATCTCTCAACCTTTTTGAGATACATATACTTAACTCAACCTTTTTAA
Source organism: Taxus wallichiana var. yunnanensis (assembly GCA_018340775.1). Classification (NCBI taxonomy): domain Eukaryota; kingdom Viridiplantae; phylum Streptophyta; class Pinopsida; order Cupressales; family Taxaceae; genus Taxus; species Taxus wallichiana. Next base: position 347,920,732 of record CM031243.1, on the reverse strand, counting down.
ATTTGAACTTTTCAATTTTTTTTTAATTTAATTTAATATTTAATTATTTTGTAATATAAAGTTTGGTTTAATTTTAGTTAAAATATAATAATTTAATGTTAATTGTAATATTTACATGTCAATGTATAAATTTAAAAATTTTAATGTTTTTTTCCATGAAATTTCAACAATATCACTTAGAAAAAATAAGATAGTACAACTATTCACAAAAAAGGTCGAAAGGAATCACGCCACAAGTTCGTCACACTAGGCCACCTACGTGGCCTAGGAGTAAAGCTTACAAAAAACAATAGCAACCAAGCTATTACAACACAATATAATCAAGTCAGTAATTGCGAAAAGGTCGGTGGGAGGAGGGTCTCAATCATTAGGATTTGGCCAACCGCCACCAAGGTCTTTTCTATCATCAATGGGCTCCCAACTAGCGGTTGTCTTTGGTCGCCTTTGCGCAGGTTCATTTAGATCCCTTACCGGTGAAATAACTAATGCCAACTAGGGCATCTTATCATAGGAAGGTGGCGAGTCCGATTGTTGTGGTGTGGAAGTGAGGAGCCCCACCCCCATGTAGTGAAGGAAAGTGGTGGTGAGGCATAGAGCCCCATCCCCATGCTAAGGTTGTGGAAGAGGTGGTGGCGAGGTAGAGAGCCCCACCTAGAGTGGCTATGGGAGCGGCAATGAGAGGGGCTATAAGGGCATCCCCTCCCTCTCAAAGTGGAGTTCGGGAAGTGGAGGATGGTGGCGAACACTAGCCATTGTGCAAGGGGCATTGCCCTAGAGGTCCAACAGGTGTGGAGATGGGCAACCTCTAGTGCCACTATTTGAGCTTGGACTTGAATATGCAAAAAGCCATTGGAAACAATCATAGCTTTTAATAAGACGAAAGACTGCTGCTATCAACAACAATATGAACAAAGATAGCTAGATTCCTTTCTTTCCAAAGAAAAGTTAGAATTTCCACTTGAGAGTATGCCAAATATGACTGAAGTCAATCGGGAGACAAGGTTAGTCTCCTAAGAGGATATTTTTCCAATTGAAGGGTTTTGGTCTTAATGGCTTAAAAATGTCATGAATCCATGAACAAGCTGTTTTAGCTTTTTGGAAAAACTAGAAAAGGTGCATAATAGTTTTAGAGTACCCATAGAAAGGGAAAATTTGCTTCATGGAGCCCCTAAATGCACAAGACTATGGCCAAAGGAAAGACCCTAGTATAACTAACACCAAGCGAAATGTGTAAGTTTAGGTCCTAGAATGGCATTCCAAAGGGTTTTGAACTTGTGGCTCCAGCTTTGTGGAGAGGAGTGAATAGATCAATGATCATTAAGCTTATCAACCATAGGAAGCGTTGGGAAAAGGTCATAGCCCTTACCGGGCGAATAATTTAGGATTCGTGTATTGAGATACCACTTCCAATATTTCCACTATGGATAGAAAGAGACCATGCCAATTTTGTGAAGCATCTCAACATGGATGACATCCAAACTTTGATCATTATTTGCTACACGGGAACTTAGCTTTGGCTTTCGGCCAAGAGAGTTACCGCTTGGCTCGCTTGCAAAAAAATGGCTTGTACTTTGTGCAAGTACCTCTTTTGGAAAGCTTGAGGGAATGAACCCATGGAAATTAATAACAAGAGACCACTAAAGCAAGTGATGATTACTGGAGTGTCCATTTATGAAACCATCCCCACTTCATAAGAGCCATTGCTTGCTATTTTTCCCATGGCTTGAGATGTTTTAGACATCAAAAGAGCTGACCATTTTCACGGGGCTTTGAGAATAACAAGATTGTGGAAGTCAAGCCCTTGCCATGTTTTGGGGCCTTGTGGAGTTCCTTTTGTGATACAATTGCGTTGAAGAATCATCCACGCTTCATGTTCTTCACAAGCTTGTAAAATCCATTTAGCACACAACGTAGTGCCTGGCACTCAATGTCCAACAATCTTAACCCTTCAACATCCTTGGGAAGACAACAAAACTCCCAAGCTACTTGATGAAATCCCTTCCCAAATTCAGAATAGGCCCATAAAAAGTCTCTGAGCAACTTTTCAAGCTTTTTATAAGAAATTTGAGAAGGGACCCAATAGGAAGAATAGTAAACATAGGTGACTGTGAGCACTTTTGAACAAATTTGAAAATTTCCTGCCAGAGATAAGGGCCTAATGATCTAGTAGGCAAGCATTTTTTTAACTCTTTCAATCATGTACAACTATAAACGGGAGGGAGTTGCTTGGAATGCAAAAGGTATACCTAAAAAGCGGAAGACTTCATCAGTGAATCCACTTCCACCGCAAATTGCTTAACCAATGTAAAGGGGGTAGAAAGGATGGCTTGTAACACCGTGTTTTGCGCCATTGGATGCCGGAGCCGGAAGCAAGGTAGAAAATGTCAAGGCATTGCATTGCATTTTTATGTTTTTCTCATCTTCAATTAAAGTAAGAAAAGGATCATTTGTAAAATGATCATTGCATACTGTGTAGGTATTTTGTCTCGCAAGGAAATTCCCATAACAAGACCTTGGTTTAAAGCCTTTGCAAGAAGGTTACCAAAGCCCTTCAACTAGCACATATAAGGAAGAGGCTAACAAGCAACCTTGACAAATTGAGCAAAAGAGACCAAAGTGTTCAAAGTTGACTCCATTAATTGAGAAGTAAGAAGCAACATATATGTGAAAAGAATTTGCACAAAATTAATAAATTTGGGCCCAAATCCTAAGGCTTTGAGCATAGCCAAAATGAAATGCCATTCAATGCAATCATAGGCTTTCTCAAAATCAATTTTGATGAACATGGCTCATTGATTAGAGCAATAGGTCGACTCCATGCCTTCCCGATCTGTGATAATATTATGCGGAATATATTTGCTTTGAATGAAACCTGATTGTTGTGGATTAACAATTGCGGGTAACATGTGGCGGATTCAAAGAGTCGAGGCTTTAACAAAATCTTGTATGAGACATTGAGCAAAGTAATTGGCTGCCAATTGTAAATGAGCTTAGCGTCTCCCATCTTCAAAATGAACTTGATGTGATCTCTGTTGATGAATTAACCAAGGAAATTGGTATTGAGAGCTTTAGGATATCCTTGATAAAGGTCATTTCCCACAAAGTGCTCGCAAGGCTTTAAAGAATTCACATGGAAGGCTGTCACAACAAAGTTCATTGTCATTGGCCATCGTGAAGTAGCTTCATGAAGATCCTTTCTTGTAAGAGGCTGGTTGCATTCAACCCTTTTTGCTCACGAAAGCTTCAAATGTTTGTTACTCAAGGGAAGGATCTTGAGCTTTGAAAACCTGCTAGTAATAGACGAAGGCTTGCACCATATTAGGAACCTCAGTTTGCCTTTGGTTTGCATCCTAAATAGCCTTGATATGCTAATGTGAGCGTTTGGCTTTCAACATTTGAAAGAATTCTTTTGAAACTTTGCCACCCACTTTAAGCCTAGCTTTGATTTGAGCACCCCGGGCATTGTAAGCATCTGCTACTTGTAGGCGTTGCCTAACCCCACCACGTGTCATTGCAAAGGCTCATAAAACGATGTTTGTTCAAGTGCAACTATTGAGTGGATCAGCTTGGAGGCGGTGGGTGTGGCGGAGTAAGATTGCTGGTGGATATGGGGAAGCTAATGCCCATAAGTTTGTAGGAAGCATGTCAAGGAGTGATGGCATCCAATCATTATGAAATCCAACCGGAGTTGTCACCTAGCCTAGGTACAACGTTCCTAACCCTGTTGATATGATGCATAGTGGGTTTGTGGAGAACGAGAGCAGTATTTAGAAAATGCGAGGTGTTTTGAACTTTGGGCTATCTCGAAAAGCCATTCTATCCGGAAATGGATAGGAAAGTGGTAGGAAATTAACTTGTTTGTTTAATATTTCAATATAAAGTCAAACGTTCTTATGTTAGTTTTCTTAAATTTTTATATCAATTGCAAGGTTGGACACGGCCACACTTTAGCATAGTTGCAATGGCTGCGATGGTTTAGGAAGGACATTGAAATAGGCCGTTGCAACTACCGCTATTGATTGCAAGTTGAGCCCATGTTAATGGAAACTTTCCGTTTGAGAAAGGTCACAATCACATCTCTATTTCTGTAGGTTATAATGCTTGATGCCCATAACATTGCATTTCAATCAAGGCATAAAGAGTCACTATCACACGTAGTCCATCGTTTGGCTCTTTTGATTGGACAATGGAGGTGATAGAAAATCTGTCTAGTTTGCCTAACGTCCTCTCAAAACCAAGTTTACATTTGGTCCAAGGAAATCTGCCCTACCCTTGATTATTAATCCTACCCAAAGAGGGTCACGAATACCAAGATTGTTTATATAAAAGGTAAAGTTGAAAGCGTTGTTTACATCATAGACAAAGGGATGTCATTCCATTTCTTGTATAATTGTTCAAATTAGTACCATAAAGTTTTGATTGTTTATATAACATGTGAAGGTGAAAGTTTTTTTACGTCACAAACAAAGGGGATTCATTCCATTTACCATATAATTGCTAAAATTAGTACCATAAAATTTTGACCTCATGGACCAAGCTTTGGAGTAAAGCCGAACTAGCCAATCCACCTACACTGGAGTACAATTGACCCAAGCCTTACTCTTATACATTAGATCTAACCATTCATACCAGCTCCTATCTTCCTTATGGTATTGTTTAGTGTAAGCTCCACATACAACAACTCGCTGTCCTTGGGGGGTCAGGGGGAAGTTTGGCCAAAAACATCATTGAAGGAGATTCTCTCATTTGTACGACCTCGTATACATTAGGAAAATCCTATAGAAATATGGCTTCTCAATTCCTTGTGCCTCATCTCAGTTTCATCTCAACTTGGGAAAGAGGAAATTTTTCAATCTTGCATTTCAGCCTCATCTCAAGAAAGGTTAGTCGAAGACTTGTCTTCTCATGCCTTATCTTAGCTTGGCAAGGAGGAGACTTCTTTGGCCCCTTTCATTGAAATCATCTCATGTACCAAATGACAGATGTTCTTTTTGAAGAAAATAAATGAGCTACCACTAAATATTGCTTATGTTCTTATGATACCCATTCAAAAGTGTCTTATAGTGGCAATCCCACCCAATATGAGACATATTGTTGCCAATAAACATAACAAAGATAAAAATCAACAATAGTAGGTGTAACACCCCATTTTGACCCCTCCCATTTGTTTTCTCTAATTAATTTGATGTTGTAGATAATTGTAGTTCATGAACAATGCACTTGTTGCATTACTATTGTTGATTGATATTGCTTGAATATCTAACCTTGCACGTGTCCTTTGGGGTATTTGGAGTTGGATGTGTGACGAGTGGGGAACGTAAACTGCATCGTAAACATGATGTACATGATAACAGTGTTGAAGGAACCTGTATTGATGACAAGAAAATGACAACTATGCAAAGAATGGAGTATATGATGCAATAATAATGCAAAGAATAAGATTTGTGAGTTGTTTTCTATGATTTCTCAAATACCTGTAACTGTTGTGGATTTGATGTATGTATATTAGATTTCATTGATAAGTGAATACCTAATTTTAACTTGTGGCTTATTCCATTGAATGTTATTAAATTTAGAAATCTATGACTAACTTGTGATGGTGAACTTATGAATGGTCTATAGGCTTTAAATCATGTCACTTTTCATATATTATTGTTGCATAAACTCTAAATTTAATGGTGTAATTTCATAAGGTCGCAAACCCGCATCTTTGTGAGTGTATTGAACTAATAGTCTAAATATTGATCTCCAATGTAATGTGTAGAACATATCTTTTAACTGTCATTTTTTTATTTAGTGCTTTGTTATATTTAATATAATGCAAACTTTGCCATACTATAAACTAACAGTTGCACCCTTAGGAGGTGCAAAGGATCTGCTGATAGGAAATTCAAGAAAAGTTACACATTTGCTGAATATTTTTTCGAAAAAAAAAAAAAAGAAATCTAAAAGATGATATTATTTTTTTGTCATATTACGTAATTAGCAATATAAATTTCTATGGACAAATTCCTTTTAAATAAATGAAAGTGATGTGATTGTAACACCAATTTCAAACGAAACCAGGTTTGTATATGATTAAGATAAAGTTAATAGTTATCGTTCGTACAAGTAGACATTGTACAATGGGTTTGTGCACATTCATCTATTGAATGGATGTTGGTATGCATTAATTCAATAATGAGAAAGACCCAACTTTCAATACTAATTATTTATGAGAACATGATTGCCTATGAGATGGTAAGAAAAGTTCTCTCACAACTGTTTGTATTTTTTTGTGCCCAATGTTGTATAATGATAATTGTGTCCCAACGGTGTTTGTCTAGTTTGGTAGGCTGGATTCTCTAGGCATGGTCGTGTGAGAATGGTGGTTACCTTGATCAACATTGTGCTAATATTTGTCTAAGCGATATTGAACTTTTTCGAATTGAGCCTAACGAAGCCTCTTTGTTGAAGATGTCATTATTCTTGTGCATTGAAATAAAAATTTTTAAATGAAAATAAAATTGCATAGCTGTTATTTTTAGTCATTGTAATTAAAGAACAAAATTAAAGTCTTGAGAAGGAGATCAAATTCTACATGTAACAATTGACTAGTTATGCTTTTGTTTTTTAAAAGCCAAAAAAATAAAAGATCAAAACAAAGAGGAAAAATACTAGATCAAAACAAGGAGAGGTCATCCTAATAGAGACAAAGCTTTGAGTCATCCAGTAAATAAATTTCCATTTGGCTATTTAGCTTGTTGTAAAATCTATTGGCAGCCTTAGTGGTCCCACCAAACAATGTATATACAACCCCAACTTTAACTCTTATGTGATGGAGGTTTGCAACTTCATTGGAACAAGTAACACACATTAGTCTGCTCACTCTCTACAATATCAAAGCTAAACACTTATCCACCTCCTTTCTTTGTGTTCCTTTGGTGGATTTCTTTCTTCACAGTAACACACCCTTTATCATCCACCTTGTTTGGAATGAATTTAAACTATATATAGGAATGATAGCTGAGGCAACTTCTTTCATGTGTAGAGAAGCATTTTTTCCGAACAACCTCCTCTAAGGAGCTAGTTTTGTGGATATGTCAGTTGCATTTGGATTTGTTGATGGACCACATGAAATCCCAACAACTTGTTGTATAGGCTGCTCTTGTTCTTTTAAGAGGAAGTTGGGCTCACTGATGATATCATGATGTATGCATGCAACTTCTAGTTGTGAGATTAAAATATGCGTATGTAATTACCATGAATAATTAGTGGTATTAGTAACATATATTAAAAATTGGAGATGAGCATGTTAGCTTATAGAAAGACAATTGAAGTTGCTAACTCACCTTGAATTACAAATAATAGGTCAAATGTATACTGCGAGGTGCAATATTGATCCCTTTTGGATTTTCTCTGAAGTTATGCAATGGTTATACTTTTATGGCAATACAACTATTTCTATATGAAGTCCATTAGAGAGATCTATTTTGACTCTGCTTGTTGATTCAAGGTTGTGTCCAAACTTTGCATTGCCCAAGACTTGGAGATGTGGGCGCATATCTAGGTTTCCATTGTTCATCATGTGATTGCGTTTTCTATCAACGAGGAAGACAATTTTAATTAGATCAAATATTCCAATAAAAGCACTTCAAAGTGGACAACAATTATGTGGTACATGAAGGAAAGTTTAATATCTCAACTCCTAATGAGAAGAACACATAAAAAGATAAAAATAGAGAAAATTTGAAGACCCCCTAAAAAAACTCGTAAATATTATTTGGCGAATATGTGAATATGACTTCCAAAATCATGGTGAATTGAAAGGAAATGGGTTTCAAACGGTTGACGAATTATTTGATAATGTTGTAGGCTGGTGGCAACCGTAGCGATCGATAACATATGTTGTAGGCCAACATCTATTGTTGGCATCGACAACATATGTTGTAGGCCGTAACAATCAAGTTGGCCGACAACATATGTTGTAAGCTAATAGCATATGTAATCTTCCAAAAATCATTTTTGAAACATGAGTTAAACGATCGCCTTGACAAAGAAAATTTGTCCTTGAAAATGACAAACAAAAAAATTTGGTTTTTTGTGAAAAAATGTCTATTTTGTGAGTTTTGTATGGGAAAAATTGATTTCTTTGCGTTAATAGTTAAAATGACTATCTCGATGAGAAATTTGTGCTCGTAAAATATGGGTTAGCAAAAACAAATCTTGGATTTTTTTACTTCTATTGCAAAGCACTAAAAAAATGTTATTGATTGGTAGCAATTTTTTTAATACAACATTTAGAAAAATGCTTTGGCTAATAGTGCATTAGATACTACCGTTGGTAGCATTATCAATCGCTAAGAATTTTTTTATATAACATTAAAAAAAAAATTCTTTGTGGCCGGTAGCATAATATATGATATTGACTAGTAGCACAATATATGCTATTGGCCGGTAGCATAATATATGTTATGACCAGGTAGCGTATATTGTGTTATCGTGGTAGCAAAAACAAAATTATGTGGTATTTTTAATTTTTTTCTTTGGTGGTTGATAGAATATATTGTGCTACGAGTCAAGAATATGTATTGTGCTATCGGCCGCTGGCATTTTTGACATTTTACAACATATGCAATTTCAATAGAATAACATATCAAAAATTAAAATACCTTGAATTTTGGAGGGTTGCAATATGTAGTCGATCTCGATCGTCAATGCCCACGGGATCATAGACATAAGTAAAGGAATTGCGAATTTTTTTGATGTGTACTTGATATTCAATGTAAATTTGTAATTAGTATATATATGAAGGTGAATTTTGTAAATTTCAATTTTGTTGCAATTTGAATTAAAATAGTCATCTATTGGTGTAAACGCTAGGTGAACCAACCCTTAAAAATAATTTGAACTCCAAAAATTTAGGCAACCAGTCCTAACACCAAAAATATGTCAAATGCAAATTTTAAAAATTGAAATATTCATGAATTAACAAATATTCACCACTAAAATTTACTCGCATAAAAATACAAAAATACATGCGATTTCCTTTTATACAACAAAGTGTTTTTGTTTCGCGGGAATTATTTGATAATGTTGTATTTGGTGGTAACCATCGATCGATAACATATGTTGTAGGCCAACATCTATAATGTTATCGACAACATATGTTGTAGGCCGTGTAGTTTCCCTCATAATCGTTGGAAGACAACATATGTTGTAAGCTAATAGCATATGTAATCTTCCAAAATCATTTTTTGAAAACAATAGTTTAAACGATCATTGCCTCGACGTAAAGAAAATTTGTCCTCGAAAAATGACAAACAAAAAAAGTGGTTTTTGTGAAAAAATGTTGATTTTGCTAGTTTTGTATGGGAAAAATTGATTTCTTTGGCGTTAATAGTTAAAATGACCATCTCGATGAGAAATTTGTGCTTGTAAAATATGGGTTAGCAAAAACAAATCTTGGATTTTTTTACTTCTATTCAGAAAGCACTAAAAAAATGTTATTGATTGGTAGCAATTTTTTTAATACAACATTTAGAAAAATGCTTTCGCTAACAAAGGCATTAGATACTCGTTGGTAGCATTATCAATCGCTAAGAAATTTTTTTATATAACATTAAAAAAAAAATTGTCAATTGGCCGGTAGCATAATATATGATATTGACTAGTAGCACAATATATGCTATTGGCCGGTAGCATAATATATGTTATTGATCAGTAGCGTATATTGTGTTACTCATGGTGGTAAAAAAACAAAATTATGTGGTATTTTTAATTTTTTTGTCAAGGTTGATAGAATATATTGTGCTACGAGTCAAGAATATGTATTGTGCTATCGGCGCTGGCATTTGTGACATTTTGCAACATATGCAATTTCAATAGAATACCATATCAACAATTAAAATACCTTGATGCTGGAGGGTTGCAATATGTAGTCGATCTCGATCGTCAATGCCCACGGGATCATAGACATAAGTAAATGATTTGTGAATTTTTTTGATGTGTACTTGATATTCGTAATTGTAAATTTGTAATTAGTATATATATATGAAGGGAATTTCAAAATTTCAATTTTGTTGCGATTTGAATAAAAATAGTCGAGTTCTATTGGTGTAAACGCTAGGTGAACCAACCCTTAAAAATAATTTGAACTCCAAAAATTTAGGCAACCCGGTCCTAACACCAAAAATATGTCAAATGCAAATTTTAAAAATTGAAATATTCATGAATCAACAAATATTCACCACTTAAATTTACTGCATAAAAATACAAAAACACATGCGATTTCCTTTTATACAACAAAGTGTTTTTGTTTCTCTATAGTAACAAAGGTCCTATAAATTTATATTTAACATGCATTAAACTTTGAAAATTCAATAAAACGTATAGTATCTCAATTCTTAATGTTAAGAATGTGTATGGAAAAGAAGGAAATAAGCGTAGTTTCCCTCTATATACAAAAAAAAAAGAGGAAGAGCATAAAGTTTTTATCTAGTAACAATTTGATCCTACAAATATATATTCAACATGGATTAAATTTTCAAAATTTGATAAACACATCATCTCACTTTTTAATGTCAAGAGTGTAGATAAACTAAATAGAAATAAACATGATGTTTTCCTCTATATAAAATAGCTAGATTGTCGTGTGGTATGGGTATGGGTCGGTATGTTGAAATGATAATTTTTTAAAACCCCGAGTATGATATATTGTGGGTATGCTCGTACAATATATTTTTAAAAATTTAAATATATATAAAAATTTAAAGAAAAATGCATACTTATTAAAATTTAATACTCATAAAATCATATGGATTCATAATTTCATCATTCATGGAAAACAGATTTCAAATACTTTGTATTAATTCATGAAAGTTCAAAACATAATACATTCAACTTGCTTCACTTTCCTAGAACATATCATCTAGATGATCCTCAAAATCATCTCCATGAATGGCACTTGCAACTCCACTCCCACTTGCACTAGCTCCACTGTCCAACCCTTGTGAAGGGCTCCCTGGATGTTCATCATCGATGCCAAGTAGTGAAACATTGGACAAACAAGCAACGAAAGCTTCAAAGTTAGTGGTTTCAAGATGAATATCCCAAAGCTTGTTAAGGCCTATAGTATACTCTTATGTCTTGTGTGTTAGGAGGCACAAGTTGGAAATGTACGTATACCAGATCCTCAACCTTCTCAGATGCCAACATGGTCCGTTTGGTTGAATGGATGAAGCCATAAGTACTCCAATTTCGCTTTGCTAATTTTTTTAAACCACTTGTCACACTTTTTTAATTAATATACAAAAATGAGTGGTACCATCATAATTTTTATTTTTAATTAGTAATCATAATATCAAATAACAAACTTCATACCTGTGAGAGCAATTTAATGGCAATAGGTCGTAGGTACTTGGCATTATGGTCATGTACATACCACCACTTGATTGGAGTTATGTTGTACTTGTCGCAAAGAGCCTCTACCTCTCCTATGCTACCTCTAGAAGATATAAACAATCCTATCTCATCATTGCGGACTGGACTAGATATAGATAGATCGGGAAGAACCTCCTAAGTGTTGCCCTAGTCTTATTTACAACCTCTTGGTCATTGCATGGTCGCCGCCTACCAGATATCCAACTATTTCATTGCTATAATATTTTGGATTTAAGACATAGGCAAGGAGATGCAATGGGGTGGTCATTTTGTTCCACTTCTTCGTGACCACACTCTTAACTTTATTATAAATTTTTTTTTCAGTGTCTTTCCATTTGACTTGTTTGATTTCTTTTATTTTCTCAAGCATGGAGTCAATTCTATCATAAAGTTCTCCCTGCAAGCACTATCTTTGTCTATAAATCTAATCATAGAAAGAATAAACTATGTGAAACTCAACAAATACTCAACTTGTGTCCACCAATCATCATCAAGAATCAATGACTTTATTTTATGGGTTTTTTTTTTTTTTTTGTATTTGATAAATTAAATAGAAATAAACATGTTGTTTTCCTCTATATAAAATAGCTAGACTGCTAGGGTATGGGTACGGGTTCGAAGACGTTGAAACAATAAATTTTAAAAAACCCCGGGTACGATACACTCGTATGTTTGTACAATATATTTTAAAAACTTAAATATGTATAAAAATTTAAAGAAAAATTTGCATACTTATTAAAATTTAATACTCGTAAAATCACATGGATTCATAATTTTATCATTCATGGAAAATAGATTTTAAATACTTTATATTAATTCATGAAAGCTCAAAACATAATACATTCAAATTGCTTTACTTTCCTAAACCATATCATCTAGATGATTCTCAATATCCTCTCCATAAATGTCACTTGTAACTCTACTCCTACTTGCGCTAGATCCACCTGTCCAACACTTGTAAGGGATCCCGGATGTTCATAATCGATGCCAAATAGTGAAACATTAGACAAACAAGCAACAAAAGTTTCAAAGTCGGTGGTTTCAAGATGAATATCTCAAAGATTGGTAGGACCTCTAGTATACTCTTTTGTCTTGTGTGTTAGGAGGCACACGTTGGAATGTATGTATAGGATCTTCAATTTCTTCGATACCAACATGGTACGCTTGGTTGAGTGGATGAAGCCATAAATACTCCAATTTTGCTTTCTGTCAAGAATTTTTAACCACTTGCCACAAAAAAATATTAATATACAAAATGAGTGGTATCATCTTAAATTTTTATTTTTAATAGGTAATCATAATATCAAATAACAAACTTTATATTTGTGAAAGTAGTTTAATGACAACAAGTCGTATGTACTTGGCATCATAGCCATGTACATACTACCACTTGATTGGAGTTATGTTGGACTTGTCACAAAGAGCCTCTACCTCTCCCATGCTACCTTATGAAAATACAAACATTCATATCTCATTCTCGCACCGCATTAGATATAGATGGATTAAGAAAAACCTCCCAAGTGTTGCTCTAGCCCCATTTGCAACTTTAGTCATCATATGGTGGTTGTTCACTGTAACCCAACTATTTCATTGCTATAATATTTAGGATTTAAGACGTAGACAAATAGATGTAATGAGGTGGTCATTTTGTTCCACTTCTTCATGACTACACTCTCTTTACTTTATTATAGAAATTTTCTTCAAGATACCTTTTCTTCGGTGACAGTGCTCTGTAAAACTCAACAACTATTCAACTTGTGCCCATCAATCATCATCAAAGATCAATGCCTTTATTTTATGGTTTTTTTGTATTTGATTGCCTCCAGACGATCTAAACATTGTCAATCACCATACTGCTCAAAGCATGTTTTACCTTCACAAGTCATTTCAAGATGAGTGTGTGAGAGACAAATCTAGTCTCAACAACCTATAAAATATTAAAAAGGAATGAAAAGAATTCAATAATAGTACAAATTGATTTAAAACTAAAATTTAAAATAAAAAACTTAAAACTAATGAATTGTTCCCTTACCTTCAATAACTCCAACCTCGAGAATCTTCTAAAAATGGCCTAAGATGTGATGGTTGGTGACAAACATTTGAATTTTGTTTTTCGGTGTGTATATTTTTTCAATCCACGAGATTTTCCCAATTTTCCACAACATTAGATGGAGAGAGTGTATTGCACATGGTGTCCAAAATATGTGCTCATATATGCCCTCTACTATCAACCCTGTTGCCTTGCAATTTTTGTGTTGTCCGTGATGACTTGCACAACGTTTTGAGGGCCCATCGACTCAATAGCCTCAATTAGAATGTTTCCAATAAATTGTGCATCTTTTATTTCCCCATCACAATCAACAACCTTAAAAATATCGTCCCTTTAGGACTTACTACAACAATCTTGAATTCTTCCAAAATCTCTAATCAATTGCCAAGAAGTTTGTATGTGGTCCACTTCTTTTACCAAGAGAGATGTGCAAACCTTCTCATAGTTAGGGCCTTTATACCCTTGTGGCGCTTCATTAATGCCTCTCACCATTTGCTGCCAATATGGTGACCTCAACACATTGAAGGGCAACCCACATGCATAAATACACCGAGCTACCAATTCATTTGCAATGTCTCTCTTTTCCAAGTTGAATGCTTTTTCTAGAGGTCCTTTTATCTTTTCGTGAGGCGACCTTTTCATCCAAAGAGTTTTGACTAATGAGTTTTAGTCTAATTGTCAATGAAATGATGGTATGATGGTGGTTTTCCTAAACCCCTTTGTTGTAAAGAAACAATTCTAAAGCGAGCTTTTACAACTTGCAAGGTAACTTCATTTTGCTCTTTTAAGTATATAGATATTTTATTTTTGTCCACCTTCTTACATGGTCTAATGCCCGTTCCCATTACCCCAATTAAATGAGACTTTAATCGGGTATACGAGGACTTAAATGTTATGTTATAATGGGGGCACACCCAAACACGAACACCACCACAAACAATGAGTTCCAACACTTTACATGCCTCTATAAAGGAGAGGAAGGACCCTGGCCTCACATTCATGGGATCCGAGAAGACTTCATTGTGTTCCCTCCTCATGGCTTGCTTCCCCATGTTCCCTTGAAACTGAACTTGATGCCATGACTACATTTTTTATTTGCTTTAACCTACAATGAGAGATTTTTTTAAAATTGCAAAATAATTTAATAAACTATTAAAAACAACAAATACAAATTATATAATTAATTTATTAACCCCTACATGTCATTCTCTGATTTTAATCACCAAGTTCGCCATAAATGGTGTGAGGTGAGAGCATACACAAAGGGTAGACGTTTAACAAATTAAAACTTAAAAAACACAACTAATTAAAATATTTATTAAACAATCAAATCTTACATGTCATTCTTTGATTTTGATCACCAAGTTTGCCATAAATGGTGTGAGATGAGAGCATACACAAAGGGTAAACATTTAACAAATTAGAATTTGAAAAAAATAGCAAACCCTAAAATTTTAAACTTCAAATACAAAACTAAATTTTAAAAATAACTAATTTTACAAAAAAAACGTAAAATAAATTATAAATATAATAGGTCATGATCAATGATCATGAATGATTATAAATATCATTCATGATCATTGATCACATGCCAATTAATATTTAATTTCTTTTATTAAAAAATAAAAACAAAAAAGAACAATGGATGCATGGAAAATACCTGAAATCACTCCCTCATTGTTTGAAGTTGATCCTCCTTCAAACTCTTATCGTCCTCCTCCAAGCTTCTATCTCTCTCCTTCAACTTTCAAGCTCCCAATTTGCAAAAGATGAAAATTTGAGTGTGTGAATAGAAATGGAGGCAAGGGGTGTATAAATAGCATTGTAGTGGTGTCTTTATGAGGGTTGGGTAGGTAAATTAGGGTTAGGGTTTGAAGGGAATTTGAGGATCTATAGAAACTACAGACAACAATACAAGAATAAAACGCAATAAAATTTTAATGAAAGATTTGGAACAGGGAAAGAAAGGAAAACTACATAAATTTATCACAAAGAAAGTAAAACAACAATTTGGGCTTCAAATAACACAGATCTGGGCTTCAAATAACTTCAAGTAATATTTTTATATTCTCCTGAAATGAACAATACTACATTTTGCGCCGCACGCAAAACCTTCATTTATATAATAACAACTTCATGAATGAAGTTTTCTTTCATAAAAATAGTCTAGACTTCACCTGGGACTGCACACTCTTTCCTTCTTCTCCTAAATCTGATTTTTCCTCCTTTTACACAATAAAACATGAGACTTTAATACTATTCACCTCCACAAAAACTTGCCTTACAAGGTAGTAGAAGATCTTCGAGAAGAGATAATCAAGAAGAATTTTTCAACCAAAAAGTAAATATGCAAATTTGTCAGTAATTAAATACAAATATGTGATGTCATGAACTAAATCGGGGAAGACAGTAAATTAGTTTCACATTTAATACCAATTGATTTTCCAACACTCCCCTTTAATTATGAACAATGGAGATCATCTAAAATTTGTATCAAGTTTGTTTAAAAGATGTTGGAACATTTCCGTGAGTCGCTAACTTGTGCAAAGTCACAAACTCGTAAGCCACTTCGTAAATACTCAAATGTCTCTTTTGCCAACGGTTTTGTAAATATGTCACCATATGATCTTTAGACCTACAAAAATCAAGACAAATTTCTTTGTTGCTTATAAGCTCTCGATAAAATGATACCTCGTATCAATATGCTTAGTTCTCTTGTGAAACACATAATTTTTAGATAATGTTATGGTTGAACTATTATCACATAATATTGTAGTGGCTTTCTTTTGATCATGCATCAAATCTTTCAACATCCTTCGCCTCCAAACGACTTGACATGCAACACTAGTCATTGCCACATACTTAGTTCAAATTTGAAGAAAGAGTCATAATGGGTTGTTTCTTCGATTCCCACGACACAACACCTATAACAAAGTGAAAAGTATACCCGAAATACTTTTTCTATCATCTATGTTGTCCCCACAATCACCATCGATTTACCCAACAAGGCTAAAATCATCTCGAAGTGGAATATAATATACCGAAATCTTTTGTACCACTTACATACCTCAATCCTCTTATTGGCCTTCCAATGTGAGTCTTTTGGAGACTCCATAAACCTTGAAATCAAACTTACATCGTACATAATATGCAACTTTGTGGTGTTAAGTACATAAGACTTCCAACTAGCCTCTTGAACAATGTAGAATCCACACATGCTCCATCATCTTCCTTGCTTAATTTCATTCCCCCTCAAAAAATAAAATAAAAATATATTTAGAGACTTTAACATGTTTTTTATAACGTGGATCGTATATTCCATAAAATGTGATGTATAATTTCTTCTTATCTATAAAATTAATAGTTGAGGGAAAAAAATATACATAAATAAAAATGATAAATATGCATAAGTGTGCACTCAAAAGAATTAGGTATGGAGGTGGGTTATAGTAGAGTAATGTATGATTTCTTCTTATTTGTAAAATTAATAGTTGAGAAAAAAATACATAAATACAGAATGATAAATATGCATATGTGTGCACTCAAAAGAATTAGGTATGCATGTGGTTTATAGTATACGAGACTAACTTGTACTCCCAAAGATACATGAGACATGTAATTGGGCTTTAAAGATGAGATGTACATACCTTATCTCTCGCAATATTCAAACTTGTGACCTCTCTTTCAAAATCACAAGTTCCTCACCATTAGGCCAACTCAAATGGGTAAGATGTGTTTGTTACCAAATGTTGGATTGGGAAGGAAAAACATACCAAAAAGATAAAAGTGAAAGGGAGTAAGGGATGTTAGGAAAATTAGTGTAAGAAACGGTAAAAAGAACAAGTACCACATAGTGGATTATTACTCTCAAATATATAGTAGTTAAAATTGGACATGCCAAATTCTATTGAGTGGTTGTTTATAGTCAAAATTATTTTTAAAAATGTATGGATAGTTTGGAAGCATATTTAGAAAACACAAACATTTCATATTGGTATAGGATTAAATAAATGTTATAATATTAGTATATTTGTGTATTTATTAATTATTGATGCTAGATTGGTTAATTGTTATGATAGTAGGCCTAATAAATTTATGTGGTATTAATATATTTGTGTGTATATGTATATACATACATATGCATATACATATATGTTTGTACATGTGTGTATATCTATATATATGCATAGACATATACATGCACACATATATGTATGTATACATGTATATATATGTATATATGTGTCTCGTATATGTGTATGTATGTATGTATGTATGTATGTATGTATGTATGTATGTATAGAAAAGCACACATATAATTAGTATGAATTTAGTTAATTAATAATTGTTATAGTATTAATTTAGTTATGAATTTATATTGTAAACTTTCAACATGATAGAAAAGAATATGTTGGAATAAGATTTGAAGAATATTCCTTTGATTTTCTAATTTCTAATTTTACAATTTTGAAATAATATGCTAATACCGGCATTTGGTTGGATGCTAAGTTGAAATTATTTTATTGAGGAAAATAAAAATGATAAAAACAAGTAGGTGGGTGGAGCAAAGAGAGAGAACATTGAGATGGAGAGGAGAGCATGGGGTGTAAATGGAGTTTGGATTTGTTTACATTTTGTCAAACCCTTCACATGCCTTTCATTCCTTTTTTTTCAAATTTCTATGGTGTCGAGCATTTTAAGTACGTTCTACATTGTGGTTGGAAGGTTTTCTCAAGTTAGATATATTTTCTTCTCTTTTTGTTTATTGGTCGTGCTCATGCATTGTTAAGATTTTTATGCATTCAAGGTTATTGAGATGTGAAATCTTGAATGTCAAAGAGAGTGGATTAGTTTACATTTTGACATTAGTTTGTATGCCTTAGGAAACTTCAATGCTTTACATATTGGTCTTAAATTATATTAATTGTGTGATTGATGCCCATACTCATTCCAAAACTCCATTGTGGCATGAGTCAATTTTAATCCTTAAAGCATTATGTCAAATAGTTTTTGTGTGCTTGTATGCCCCGATGCTTGCTTTGGTGAGTGATATGGCATTAACAAATCGTTGTGGTCTCTTAAATGTTATTAAAATATGATGTCTCTAAATCTTTTATTTGGTGCATCTTGAGAGGGCGCCTGCAATGGATTTGTTTACGTTTTGTCTCTCAAAATGCCATCATACTTGTTGGGGTATCCCTAAGATGTCTTCAACAAATGTATCTTGTCAAAGAGACCTACTTTTAATGATTTTTCCCGAGAGCACATTTCTTTGAGTGAGTTTTGTAAACAACCCACATGGTCTGTGCACAATTCTACATTTTTTGTATACATGTGTATGCAAATAAAGAATGGCCTAATAGAATATTTTTTGTCTCTCGGTAATGGGTAATCTAGACTAGAATAATGAGAGGGGCTATGTTAAAGATGCACACCTCAACATTGCAGGTTATAAAAGACAAGGAACTAGGAGGCGATAACCCACACTCTATAAAAGATGTAGGGTTCCAAAGCCTAGATCTAAAATAGGGTAGTAGTGCCTAACTAAGTTCTAATAATAAATTGATAATTACAAAGTTGTAATCAAATTATATAACAATATATAAATTCTTATGTTAGGGTTGTGAACATGAGTTGTAAGGATCAATAGGTTGTAAAGGATTGTAAAGTTGAAAGGGCAATTTATATGGCAAGGACCAATAGATGGATAATGTAATAGTTCAAGAATATGCTACTCTTCTTTATCTTATGCATGACCACATCAAACAAACATCCAAATATGAAATAACATAAAGGAAAAGAGAGGTTAGAGATACCTAATTGTAGACACCATTGGTGTATGGAATTTCCCTTAGGGTTAACAACATCTTATCAAAGAATTGATGTGGGAGTCACAAATAAATAGGAGAAGGCTTAGATAAGACACATGTTGAAGAATCCAACGAATCTAAAAGGTGGATAGACCATAGTAAGTGAAACTCCTATGCTTGTCAATCCTAAGCTCTCAAGTGCTCCAAGTGTAGACTCTGAAAGATAAGCAAGACCACTATCAAGACTTCTAAGGATTAAAGGGTTGATCAGTGAGTGTTAAAAGGTTGAATGTGTGATGATGTTGTTGGAATGAGCACTTAAATGTCAAGTATATGACAATCATGTTTGGGTATTGTAGTCTTGTTAGTAGACAATATCAACCATGATTGATGTTGTCAGTTGTTAAAAATTACAAGCTATATGACATCGACCATGGTAGATACCCTTAGTTGTGGGAAATGCACTATCAAGGGGGTTACTAAAAGAATTCCTAGTTGATGGAGGGAGATTTAGAATGCCGAGGGGTGACTTGACGAAGGTATGTGTGTGCTTAACATAGATGTGGAGGCAAATGTAAGATGATAGTAAGGTGATGTCATAAAGAGACTATAAAACAATGCATGTAAAAGTATAAAGACATGTAAGGTTTAATATCATTAGACTACACATCAAGGCCCTCTCATAAGTACCATTATTAACCAACCCGATGCAACTATAGTTGGTTGCACGTAACCAATTTTCTCTCCATTCCCGACAATGTCTATGAGGACATCGCTCCAAAGAAGTGAATGCGACAATGGTTCTTGCAAAGAGCCAAAGTCAATAAAAGTGAAATATTAGGCGTATACATATGCCCTAATCAAAGATCATCACGTGTCACAAAAAGTGTACACGAGATGATCTTTAGGAAAAGAAAATGCAACACCGAAACTAACAAGATTGAAATGAAAGAGAAGTACATAAGTGATAAAAAATCAACTCAAATAAAACATATATACATGTATGCTTACATTCTCTTGATTGTGGTTACAATGAATTACCAACATGTAAAAAGAGTTGCTATGAAAATCCAAGTAATACACAATTGTAAAGAAACATTAGAAGATAAATTAGATAAATAAACAATAAACTCTAAGTTAAGGGGGAGCTCATGGAAGGATGATATGATAGTGTTAGATAAAGAGAAGTAGGTCATAATTATGTTGTAAATAGGTCATAACTAGGTTGTGAATGTAAACACACTTGAAAATGCACCTTGCTCATAATGTCACATTAATTCAAAATATAAAAACAATACAAAATTCTAATAATCCCATTAAAAAATAAAAAATTCATAAAATATAATGATAATCTTCAAAACGTTAAAATCTAAAAAAATAAGATAAAAAAGAATAAACTATTCATTTTAATAGTAAAATAACTATAAAAATAACTAAATCCTTACATAATGCAAACACCCACCTCCATACATAAAATCTATAAAACAAGAATTTTTGACCATTATTACTTCTCCAAGACTTTTGATCATATTCCTATGTCTATTTGCTTGCAAGGTTTTCAAGTATAAAGTTGAATTTGTAGGAAGTGCAGGTTTGCATTAACAAGTAATTGTTAAATTTTTGTACATGTCCGAATTGTCAAAGTGATTGGTCTATGATTCTAATGTGATTTGACTACTAGCAAATCATATCACACAACCATTCAAAATAAGTCTTGGAACACTTTTGGGGTCTCCAAAGGACCTAAATCATGTATATCAATTATTTTATGATTTACTTTGCTTTATCTTGTCATTTACTTTTATCATGTTAATTATATTATAAACCTTGAAAAGTCTAGGGATTTGATTGACACATATCCCTTAGCCACCCAAAAATACTATTCCATTTTCTAATTTATGTCATGTAGATTCAAAGAAGAGATTGCTTGCCTATTTATTAAAACTTGATGCTTTGTTGCGTAACACTTAACAATGGTTTCTTAACCCCATTTTATTTGTGTATCAATTAGATTAGAATTTAACACTTGCATGTGAGCTCTAATAATTGTGTACAATGAATAGGTCAAAAGGTCTCAAGTTGTATATGGTGTAAAGGGGTAATTTAGAATGTCAAACTAACAAACCTATAAATATAAAAGATGTAAGGTGTTAGTTGGGAAAAATGTACCAACCAAACTAATTGTCCTATAAATAATAAGTCACTAGGATGGAACATTTAATCCCTAAGATAATTAGGAGAATGTAGAGGAGGTAGCAATGATTAAGAGAGCACATCATGAAATCCAAGAGATGCAAAAGATACTCAAGTAGGGATGGAATAAGGCAATGTCCTTACAACCTAATGCTGATTTAATTTAATTTGAATTAAATCTAATATTGTAGAGTAACTTATTGTATAAATGCTAAGATACAGAAATGACACAAATAAACTAAGATGTAAAATATGAAACCCTAAGCACAAGATAGAGAAAGAAGACTTAGCTGATTTGTGTGCAATTTGAGATTGATCTGGGTAGAAAGAAGTGATGAACATACTAGGAAGAGTGTCATTACTACTCACTGTAAATTCTGAGATGCTCGGATGAGGACGGCATGGGTGCTCGAGATAAGTCAAGGGCGCTGGGCCCTTGAAACCACTTGGGCACCGATGATCTATGCAGGAGCTTAGGGTTTGCTTTTGGAGTGTCACAAGGTCTTCATTGTTGTTCCTGTTGATCGCCTGATAGTGGCTCCTTGATCGCCGAAGGTAGTTGTAACCTGCAAGATAAATATTCACCTACATAAGCCCACAAACCACATCAAACCTAAAAAGAAAGATGTAGAATGGGGATTCGGATTGACCTTGCAGTCACCCCGAGAGTGAACTTACGATCGAGCATTGTACTACATCTCAGACTCCATGTAGTTCTTATGAGTGAGTGTGTATAAATTGTGCCCTAAGATGCCCTTGTGCAAGTGCACTTGATAGCAGGATGTAGCTAGAATGTAGCAATGTAGTATAATGTGTGGATGGAATAGAATGAACTTCCCCTTCCTATGTTGTGTATATAGAGTATGTAGTCCCTTGTCCCTTGAATGGATGCTAGATGAATGACTTTGAGTGTTTTAGGTTCCTTTTGAATGCAAGCTTAGGTGATGATAATAATGCTTAGTGCTTGGTCCTTGATTTTGAACACATAACAATGTATTTATATGATTCCCTCATTTGGATTTCGTAATTGATAACCTGGACGATCGGCCCACAAGTGAAAAAAGATGCCCAAAAGATAAAAGAGACATAAACTCAATCAACCAAAAATACAAAGAATGGGCTGTAATATTTATAGATATTGCACAACCAAATACAAACAAGAAACTAAGTTGCACAGGTGAAACCATATTCCATATTACATAAGCTTCCAATATTACATCCGGGAAGCATAACAATAATATTATACCCGTGAAGAAATAAAACAAATATGGTTGATAAAACCATATAACAACATTATTTAATTAATAACATTAATTAAATAATTAATCATATAATGCATAATTAATTTATCCTAACATTCCCCCCCTTAATTATGCATTGTCTCAAGGGATGAGGAGAGGAATTCTCTGAACAACTCGAATTTGTCACGTGCAAGTGACTTTGTGAAGATATATACTCGTTGTTCAGATGTTGGACAAAATTAAAGCTAGATGTTGTGCTTCAACACATGTTCGTGTATGAAATGAACCTGTACCTCAATGTGCTTTGTTCTCTCGTGAAAAATGGATTGCGAACAAGTTTGAGAACACCTTCATTGTCAACATACATGGTGGTCGGTTTGTCCTGTGGTATTCCAAGTCCTTTTAGTATGTGATGTAGCCATATCGCTTCACAAAAAACTTCTCTTGCATAATGATACTCGGCTTTTGTGGAAGAATGAGAAACAAAGTGTTGTTTCTTGCTTCCCCATGATATTGGTCCAGATCCCATAAAGAACACAAATCTGAAGTGGATTTTCTATCATCAATATTTCCTGCATGATCTGAATCCGAATATCCAGACAAGAAGAAGTTATCATTCTTCTTGTATTCTAGACCAAGATCCACTGATCCTTTGAGATATCTCAAGATGCGCCTTGCTTTGCTTTCCAATGACACACTTTGGGTTCCTACATGAACTGGATAGATAGCTTATTGCAAAGTTGATATCTGGTCTAGTGTAGGTCAGTAAATGAGACTCCCAATCAACTGCCGATAGAGAGTGGCACTTACCTAGGAGATGGATCTGAATGAGATAACTGCAATTTGTTCTCCATAGGTGTAGCAATTGGTGTGCAATCCATCATCCTGAATTTCTCGAGCGTTGTCTTGGTATATTTCATCTGAGAAACAAATATGTGATTCTCTTTCTGCCATACTTCCAATCCAAGACAATAATGCATTAGCCCGAGATCTGTCATGTCAAATGATCGATTAAGATCTTTCTTCGTTGCATCGATCATCTTCACTGAACTTCCAGTGATAACTAGATCATCGACATAGACAACAACAATCACAATCTCCCCCTTGCTTTTTTAGGTAGAGATTGGGGTCGTATGGATTTCTAACAAATCCATGTTGTATGAGATGCTCATTAATCTTGATGTACCATGCCCGGGGTGCCTGTTTAAGGCCATACAAGAGATTTCCTGAGTCTGCATACCTTTTCTTCTTGACCAGATACTACATATCCCTCAAGTTGAGTCATGTAGACTTCTTCTTGTAAATCTTCATTTAGGAAGGCACTTTTTACGTCCATCTGATGAAATTTCCAACCAAACTGTGTAGCTAGAGCAAAGATCATTCTGATTGTTTTGATCTTAGCTATGGGAGCAAATGTCTCCTCATAGTCTATGCCTTCTTTTTGTGCATACCCCTTTGCTACTAGTCTCGCTTTATACTTGTCCACTGTCCCATCTGCTTTGTACTTTGTTTTAAATATCCATCTGCATCTAATGGGTTTCTTTCCTGGTGGAAGATCGACAAGCTGCCAAGTGTTATTCTTCATCACTGATTGATATTCAGAATCCATGGCATCTTTCCAAGCTTTTGACTGTAGGGCTTCCTGGACTGTAGAGGGCTCATCAGATTCAATAACTCTACTCATCAAAGAAAAGTTAACTTCTTCTCTTGCTTTACGTGAGTCCATGGTCCAGGGGTGGATGTATCCAGGTGGAGCATCCATTCTTGCATCTCGTAATGTGCTAGTACACCACTTGGGCATACGCTGAACTATTCCCATGGGTCATGGTTCTATCTGATCAACACCATCATCCCCATCATCACTTTCATCTTTTGAGGGAACATCAACTTCAATTTTTACAACTGGTGAAAAATCTACATCTGGTGAGTCTGGAGGAGGAGTCTCTGCTTCCTTCTTCTAAAAAAACTCAACA
Organism: Taxus wallichiana var. yunnanensis; assembly: GCA_018340775.1. Lineage (NCBI taxonomy): Eukaryota > Viridiplantae > Streptophyta > Pinopsida > Cupressales > Taxaceae > Taxus > Taxus wallichiana. The sequence continues at coordinate 347,896,044 of CM031243.1, read as the reverse complement.
TCTCTGTTGGTGTAGACTTTTCTGGTCTTAGGATCCATTAATCTGTACCCAAGAGTCTCTTCATTGTACCCAATGAAGATGAGTTTTATGACTTCATGTCCAATTTCTTTCTATTCTGCTTGGGTATGTGCATGCTTGCTTTGCACCCAAATACTCTAAGGTGTGCAATAGATGGTTTTCGTTTTGACCATGCTTCTTGTGGTGTTACTCCTTCAAGAGCAACTATGGGCACTCTGTTCAACAAATACACTATTATTTTTTCCTGCTTTTCCCAAAATGTCTTTGCAAGTCCAAAATCATCGATCATGCATCGCACCATTTCCATGATAGTATAATTTCTTCTCTCAACAACACCATTTTGCTGCGGTGTGTGTGGAGGAGGCATTTGTCGATGAATCCCATGAGTTTGTAGGTAGTCTTTGAACTCATTACTGGTGAATTCCCCCTGATCTGAGCGGAGAGTTCTAATGTGACGACCAGTTTCATTTTCAACTACTACTTTGAACTTCTTGAAAGTTTCAAAAGCTTCACTTTTCTTTGAAGACAAAAAATCCACATTTTCCTTGAATAATCGTCAACACATAAGCATGAAGTACTAAAATCCAAAATGACTTGGTTGCATCGAGTCGCAAAGATCGGTATGAACCAGATCAAGCTGACCATGAGCTCGATATGTACTCTTCGGAATGATGCTCTGTGTGTTGTTTTTCCTCTAGCTAGTGCAAAGAGGACACTTGTCTGTATCCTTGAAGAGATGGTAGCCCATGTACCATATTGTGCCGTGAAGTGTCTCGAGATACTTGAAACTTACATGACCAAGTCTCCGATGCCACAACTGTGCTTGAGGTAGAGTTCTTAGCCACAAGTTCTTGATCATCTCTATGGACAAAATCAAGCTGGAACATGCGTCCCACATTAGAGGCTTTTGCAACTATTTTCGAGCCTCGTGATTTATCTCGAATCAAACACGTTTTCTTGTCGGAATGACTATCAAAGTCAATTTTTAGATTGTGATCAAGGAGTTGATTGACTAAAAGTAGATTCTTTGTCAACCCAGGGACATATAAGACATTCTGATAGTCTACAGTTGCGTGAACCAAGGGGTAGAGAAATGTTCCCAATCCCCGAACTGTATATGAAGAATCATCTCCCAACGAAACATGATTTTTCGATGGTGTGTCCCTCATTGAAATAAACCAGTCTCTTGTGGCTGGTCATGTGTCGAGTGGCCCCGAATCAACATACCAAACATCACTAGATGACGTGGATGGTTCACTTGATCGAGAAGTGAACAAGTAGTCTTCATTGTCTAATTGTTCTTGTTGCTCAACAATATTTCCTTACTGATGGGGTCTTCTTTTCCAGTTCCCTTTTTTTTCCCTTGATTGTAGTTAGAATGTCCCTTGTGAGATTGTTGTGGAGGTCCAGAGTTTTTGATGAACCTTTCTTGTAAGTATTATACCAACAATCTTGTAGGTCATGTCCTCTTTTGTAGATTGGACATTGCTTCTTCTGTTGTCTGTCCCCTTGATACTGATTTTGATTTTGGGATTTTTGATAGGAATTAGGTTTTCCTTTACCTTTTCCTTTCCATTTTTGATGTGAAGAAAGTGTCTTTCTCCTCTTCATCATCCTTATTATGTATGGCTTCCTCTTGTTGCAGTAAGTTTACCAATTTGTCAAAACTAACGGTCGTATCTGACACGTTTAGTGTTGTAACAAAAATGCGGTAAGAAGAGGGGAGTGCTCTCAAAACAATGGGAATGAGAGCATCATCTGAGACCACTTCTCCCAAGGCTAGAAGTGAAGCCCTCAACTCTGCAACTCTTCTTAAGAAAGCTTGATTTTCTCATTTTGCTTGAACTTCAATGTGTGTAACTGACTCTGCAAATTCAAGTATAACATTCTTGTTCTTGGCCTCGTATACTGTGCTCAACTTATCCCATGCTTCTTTGGTTGTTTTGGCATCTCAAATGTGGGGTTGCACATCATTGGAAACTCCAAACAAGATGATGAGTTTGGCCTTCTGATCTGCTTTATCCATTGTTGTGTTGTATCAGTAGTTGATCTCGTCAAAGTACCATTCACAACAGCCAAATCTCTTCAAACTCAAGTTGTGTCTTAATTTTTGTCTTCCATGCAACATAGTTGTTTCCTCTGAGTAATTGTGAATCTGGAAGAAAAAATTTGGGGGCATTGGTGCCCATTTTACAGAGATCACTAACAGGGTTTAGCTCTTATCACTCTAGGTATAAGGTCTCCCAATCTATATACCGTCAGTCCGATATACCGAACCTTTCTATATATGTGCCCTTTCGATATACCCGGTGGTACATGGAAGAAGCTCGCCTTTCTATATACCCGACGATACGTGAAAGAGGCATTAACGTACATGAAAGAATTCAATACGTGGTACCAAGACAATATTGAAAGGGGTCTGTGTGATTATTAACACCGGCTCAAAGAAATATCCTCATACACGCACGTAACTTCGCTATATACTTGGATAATTTCAGTCGGATTTATGTCGTGCAATCATTCACAGACGGATGGGATGGCTCATAGTGTGTGCATTGTGACCTTATTACTCCCCGTCGATTTAAAGGGTCGATGCCCAAGACGATTTGTTGCAACTATATTAGGTGTTAAGTGCAGTAGTAGTAGTCATGATGGATTTACCCGTAAGCGCTTCCCAGAGGCATCGTATATACCGAACGCTGCGAATGAGATCTAGGATCTCGTGAGTGTTACAGAACCAATTTTTTTTTGCTATTTTTTATTACAATTCTTCCAAGTTTCGATCAGTTACAAAGTTTGCAGTTGACTTATGGCAACCTACAAATTAGTACAATATATTGCAACATGCAATTACATTCAAAAAATTTGGAAAAAATTGAATGGTAGGCAATTTTTTTTTTTTTGGCCCATGGTGGCCTCTGAGCCCAAAATGATCTACTACACCAAAAATTGCAAAAATATAGCTGAAAATGCAATTTCTGGATAGGCCTCCTTTAGCAAAAAATGTCCAAAATGAAAAAATATGAATGGAGGAATTTTTTTACCCTAAATTAGGGATTTCCCCACTAAATTTAGTTAGTTATAACTAAATTTGAATTTTCGCTAAAGTTAGTGGTTCCACTAAATTTTCTGCCAAATTTGGTAGTGGGTGAGGGAGGGGGATTTGACCCCTTGACCTCTCTTGATGGGAAGTGTCTTACAAAAGTTATGCTAGCCACTTGGGCGGCTATGCTAAACAATTATATGTAAAGAGAAAAATGTAATTAAACACTTCCAAACTGTAAAACCATACCTCTTCAAAATACCATGGTTTTGGAAAGGTGGTTTTGAGCAAAAATTCCAGCAAAGAGAAAAAATGACAAGGATTTTGGTGAGAATGAAGGCGGTTTTGAGTGTGTATGGTGCCTTAGATCATTTTTCTTCCTTCCTTTGAGCTTGTAATTTCTTCCTTGGTGAATTCTATCCTCCTCAACCTTAATTGCAATGAATAAAGGTGGTTTTGAGGAATTTGTTTTGAGGAATTTGATGATGGTATTACATGGGATGGGGCTGGGAAGTTGCAGAGGCAACTTTGGCTCTCCTTTTCTTGCACAAGCTTCTCCAATGCTCCTCAAACTCTGCTGCAATCCTCCAATATCCTTCAACCTGCTCTGACACCAAATGTAGATTGAGCAACAGGGGTGGAAGCCTGATAATTGTATTAAACTCAATCAACCAAAAATACAAAGAATGGGCTGCAATATTTATAGATATTGCACAACCAAATACAAACAAGAAACTAAGTTGCATAGGTGAAACCATATTCCATATTACATAAGCTTCCAATATTACATCCGGGAAGCATAACAATAATATTATACCCGTGAAGAAATAAAACAAATATGGTTGATAAAACCATATAACAACATTATTTAATTAATAACATTAATTAAATAATTAATCATATAATGCATAATTAATTTATCCTAATGTAAAAAGGAGAAAATATAGGCACCACCAAGGTGAAAACAACTTCATTACTAAAACCAAGACACACTAATGATAATGAAAGATTATAAGTTTTTGACATTATGGAGTAAAGGAACCCAAATATCTAGGCATTAGTGAAGACAAGCTAGTAAAGTATAAGGATATCCCATGTCAGCTATGATAGTAAATATGTATCTTACCTCCCCATGATGTTTTCCTCATTCCTTAGGACCTCACTTAATGAGCTATAGGCCTACTACAAGGATTAGGTACTAGTGTGAGAAGGCTTGGACAATAATGATAAATATGAGACCTCCTACCGTAGTTGAAAAATCTACCACACCCCAAAGAACCTAAACCTCTTTAACAAGACCAAATTTGAAGTTTGAGATTTTGATGTAGGGGCATCATCAAAAGGACTTCAAAAATAGAAATTACTCCTTATTCATGGTTATATTGAGTGTGTTAAGATTTGTTGAGTTCCTGAGAGGGAGTTTAGGTGATTTAGTACTCACAAATTTGAATTCTTGTGTTTCCCTCCAAATTACAAATTCAAATTCCAAACATGTAATTGTGAGATTGAGGTTATTTAGATGGTTTGAAATGGGTGTGAGTGAGTCTAGCCATATGGTAACAGGTCCTAGAGAGTATGTGAGTCAATGAAATGTTTAAAATGATATAAAATGCCTCATTGTGTTATAAAGGCATATGAGAAGTCATAAAAGGTAGTTAGGTTTTCAAGAAGATGAAATGCATTAAAGAGATGGAATGTGAGTTAGAGAGTTAGTCAAGGGGGAAAAAGAGTAAGAAACCTTCTAAGGAAGGTGAGAGAGGGTGGAAGAAAGACTCCTTGAGACTAAGGAGAGGAAGACAAAGAGAATCATGAAATTTTGTATGTAAATCTAATAATCTATGTTTTAAAACTGTGTATTGTTCAAGTTTAGCATGTGCATGATAAAAATCCATTTGTGAGGTTGAAACTTGATGATTGATAAGGAAAGACCCCCGCATGTGAGTAGTTTATTGATTATGTCAAATATGAAGAGCTCTTACTCTATGTTTTTAACATTTCAATGATCTTTTCGATCATCCACAATAGTAAGGCAAGAATGTAATAGCCTTTGCAAAACATTTTGGTGAGTTTATAGTTGATTTACGAGGTGGAAGTGAGTTAATGTGTTGTCTCGATGTTAGAGATTGAGTCTATCATTGTTTCTTTTGTATGCTTGGAAAATCAAGAAGACTGTGGTTGTGTTTTCATAGGTTGAACTACTTTTGACATATTTGGTAGTAGATAGGTGTGTGTGATACATGATAATAGGAGGAGGGCTATGTTGAGTTAGTTTTTAAGAAAATGGTGATGTTATTCTTCGAATGAGATTGCATTTACTTCAATTATTTGACCAAGGGTTTATTCAGACTTTGTTAATATGTGCATGCAAGCAAGCTAATAGTAATTGATAGAGTCTATCTTCATGGTTATCCATCACTATTAGACCAGAATCAAGGGAGGTAGATCATGGGCCTTCTTTAAAAAATTGAGACCTTGATGACAAGTATTGAGGAAGTTATAGGTTTTTTCATCTTCTCGGGCTATTAAAGAGCACACTTAGGTTTTGATGCTAAATACGAGGTTTCAAGCATCTAATCAATGAATATGGGCCTAAGATTTATAAGAAATGATGATGGAAATGTCCTTTAATTGTTTTTGAAGGAATAACGGTTTCCATTGGAGGTGTTTTGTGAAAATCTTGAAAGTCCGTTGTCCCAGATCGGTAACAATCATAAAAGACCTAATGAAAATTGTGATAGATGGATTAGAGACATATTTTCCAAAGGAACACCTAATGAAACTTTGCACATAGAGGGAATAGCTAAATGGGTATCTAGAAAGCCCTCCATTGTGGTTTGAAACTTCACGAGATGAAAGTTATTCTTGAAAATGTCAAAAAGAAGGGCTAAAGAAGAGCTAAAAAGTGAAAAAGAGTGATTGTGAGAGAACCAAGAGGAGTTAGGTTATAAAATTTGACATGCACCATATTTAAGGTAAAGGGCATCTAAATATGTTTCCACTTCATTATGGGTATGTGTATATGTCTACAACCATGAACCAAACAAGAGCTATGGTCTTAAGGGTCTAGAATGTCATGTTTGAGTAAGTTAGGTGAAGGATGATCTTTTGATATTTTTAAATCAAGTCAAAGGTTAATCTAACATTGTTTGAAGTGGTGAAACGTGGAAAAAGGTTTGGAAATCACTGGAAAGGCTAAAAGGCCAAAAGTTGCTTGTTTGTGCTTAGAGCCAATGAAGAAAGGTGAAATTTTGTTTCATTTGGACAAAGAACCAAGAGAGATAGTGAAATGAAAAAATGGATAAAGTAGATGTATTTGAATCTTGCATGGAATTTTCATATATGACAGGTGGATTTGTCATTATATGAAGTGTTGAAACACGATATTGGGTTTGAGTAAGCCACTTAAGGTGATATTAGTCAGTTTTCTCATGATAGAGCCATTTTAGGCTACTTGGGAAGATCCTCAGGCTTGGGGCTTGGGATATAGGTTGATGTGTGTGTGTGTATATATATATATATATATATATATATATATATATAAACTCCATTCACATTAATGATAAATCAAAGAGTACAAATTTGGCTATGCCAAGCCTGAAAACTAATGGACAAGACCTGGGCATTAGAAACAAAAGAAAACAACATGGAAATCCTCATGCTAATAAATCAAAAGTAAGAACTTGTTGGATATCATTTTGTAGCTTACTTGGCCACCATACTAGCGGATAACCGTAACATATAAGGTTGTGATTATCAAGAGCCTAATTAACCAAGACGCCCCTTACTTTATTTCCTTATATGGGGTCATGGATATATTGCACTTCTTGAAAGTGAGTCTGCAAAGTTTTTATTTTCCACAGTTCACGATCAATTATCCAATTTGAGCTTTGACCTTCTCTTGAATGTGATAGCAAGTTTACAATCACCTGAGAATCCGATTCAATTTGCAGTCTTTGCCAACCACTTCTCAGAGCCTCTTGCATTCCTTTGTATACAACTTTGATCTCCGCTACATTATTCGTAGTGTAACCCAATTTTTCAGCAAATAAGAAGGTCACCATGTTGTTTGTTGTACGACAAGCACTTGTAATTGCTGCCAAACCTGGATCTACCCCGAGGCCCCATCAATGTTTTGTTTTACGTATCCTAAAGTGAGCGAGGTTTCCATCTTGTTTGTTTTATATCTTTCTTCATGATGTGGAACATTGACATTGTGGATTGCCTAGGTTGAGGAATCGAAACCAGATGGCATATAGGCTCCCATATTGGGGTGAAGGTTGAAGGAAAATATTTTTTTTCTTAATGCTTTCAATAACGTTAATTTTTGTTCTCTCCCATACATAGTAGATATCTTTACTAGTCTCGCTTGTTTTATTTTTTCTTTTGTTGTTCCCTTTTATTAACATTTCTTTTCTTATATGGATTTTAGCTTTTTATTTTTTTTTTTATTGTTGTTCCTCCGTACAAATTGGAAGGTTGATCATATGGTTGTAAAATATGACTAACACAAGAGCGATAACACCTAGTCACTATAAATGAGGACTTACAAACCATGAAACTTAGATACTCCTAGAAATGTATTTTAGAAAAGAGTGTTATCTCAATAACAATCTTAATGGGCATGATAGAAAGTGTATACAACTCTTTTTTGACGTTTCCTAACATTTTCTCTTGTGTAGGGGTTGTTGATGCGTTATCCTCTTGAGCGGGTGCCTCAAGGGGTCTGCAAGTATTGGGGTGTGACCAGACTTTGTCACCTGGGCTAGACCACAATATTTGAGAGATATCTATGTTGTCCTTTATACCATAGTTACCCTATCCTCACTTTGTTTCCTCTCTTGTTCACATGTTATCCCCATTCTATTTACTTGTTTATGTGTGCAAGAATTAGTTAGCTATGTAAAGAGAATTAGAACTAACACCTAGTAGTCCTAAAACAAAGCTAAAATAAAATCTATGCACCATCATGCTTAGAGTTTAAAAAAGACTAATCTACCAACATCTTTGTATTAGAACATGAATAAACATCCAAACTAATATGCTAAGCAATTAATCTCTATCTCTATTGAATGTTAATCAATGAAATGAACCTATTTAGATCCTTAGCAATCAAAAGGGTTGATTGTATGTTTGAATCCCAAGGTTTCAAGAATGGAGTCTTATCAATCCATGGCTACAAGACCACTTGACATATCTCCATATGACTTTAAACTTGGATGGATGAATGCAAGAAATGAAGATAGCTAGCTCCTCTAATGGAAGAATGCTCTAAGATGATAAAATGGCTATAGTATAGGCTCTATGCTCATTTAGGTGTAAGTAGAAAGGTAGGAGGAAGGCTCCTTATATAGCCCAATGGATAAAAGAAGCTTTACATCCCTTTACATGTGGGATAATAACAAGGTTGAGTTAGTTGGGGATGATCATGGTTGAAAGAGGGTTGAGTCAACCTTAGGAGAGTTTAGTTTGTCCTTTAGTGACTCATGGGGTTTGAGGGGATTTATTAATTAACCAAAGTGATTAATTAATAGGTGAGCAAGCTTATAGAATTTTTTAGAAGAATAATTAGTATGATTTAGAGGATAAGAAGGATTTAATCAAATAAATGACGATTTATTGATCTAATAGAAGAGGAAACTTAATTAATTAAGAATAATTAATTAATTCAGGTAAAAAGGGTTTAATTAACGGAAGGTCATTAATTGTTGTTCTTGTTAGATAGAAGGGTCAATTAACTAGCGTAATGTAGTTAATTAATGACGATAGAAGAGAAAATGTGCAATATTGACGATATGTCATCAATTTGTGGGAAGTGGTATAATTAGCGCAATTTAAGTATTTAAATTGCTAGAGCTAAATTATGGGTGTCTACATTTTCCCCTCTTTGGGGTGGCGTAAGTGACACCACTTCAAAGATAGTAGACATGTAAAATTTTGAAGGGGTAGAAGAAAAATTAGTAGAAGTGAGAGATGCCCCCTCGAGTGTCGATGGGGTGATGAAAGAAGGTGATCGACGATTATAAAAAAATGTGAAAAAATGGATAGAACAATGAGTAGGAAACGATGCCCCATGCGAATTAGAAGAATAGTGTTGATAGGGAACAATCCGTAAGAAAGAGAGGAAGAAGGCAAGGGAAGAACTAGTCTTGCATCCATTGTAGAACAAATTTTGTATCATCATATTGCCAAGGATCTACGTCATCGGTCCTTATTAAAAATGTAAGCATACGACAAAAGTAGAATGGCATGAAAATTTGTACTATGAACAATTGTCCATTGCTGAAAACACCAACTCAATGCAACATACCGAAAGTAATGCAATACGAGAAGGAAACAAACTCATTTAACAGGGAAACAAGTACAAACACACATACTCAAACCAACAATGGTCAAGATTGTTGCACAAATGTTTTGTTATCAAGCTAAAGATCCCCAAATGTTTGTGATTGACAACAAGGGTTAAAAATGATGCCCCTAGTAAGGATACATGCAAGGGAAAGGGATGAAGGACATATGGTCCAATGATAAAGCTTTGTGCGCAATGAAACAACATTAGGCAACTCAATGTTCCCTGGAATACTGACGAAGCAAGCAGGTTAGCTTTGTAAGTGGTTGTAAATCGATGATCCATGCAAGTCGTTAAATTTGCGGAACACGTGAAAATACCAACAAAATATGGAATGAATACCATGCACAAGATATGAGTTTCAACCACTATGGGCATGTCACCAATTTTTGCATTTTTTTGACTTTTTACGATTTTTAGGATTTTTGAGAAATGTTTAAATGTTTAGGATTTTTCTATTTTCTTGATTTTTTTGAAAATTTTGCTTTTGCAAATTTTTATGGATTTTTTATTTTAGAAGAAATAGGAAGGTAGGAGATCACCTGAAAGTGAGAAAATTGCATTAGGGAGAAGAAACGAGCACTAGGTAGCAAAACTATGCCCTAACATGGAAAAAATTAGTTAAAAGTAATTTTTTAATAAAAATAACTATCGTGGCAGATAGAAGAAGTGTTAGAAAAACAATGGTGGTCAAAATATGTCCCTAGGGCATCGTGGTGGGTTAAAACAACTAGATATACCCTACACGAGGGTGGGGTAAAACCGTTCAGCTCATTTGCTACTTACTAATCCCTTTCGAAATTCTTACTGTGAGTTATCGTGAGCAACGAGCGAGATGGCCAAGGTTGATTCACCATAGACGTGATGATACCTTCTGGGAGTATGTCCAATATGATGATGACAAACCATTTGTGAGTTCCTTGACCTTGCTTCATCCTTTTAACATTAATATTTCGTATTTATTATGCATTTATTACTGTTAAGAACTAGAGTAAAACATGTAAGCACGGCCTCGGGGTTCGTATGTGGCCAAAGGTAAGCATACACACCAGAAAAATGTGTAGGCATAGGCGTACATGCCAAATTGACATGTACGTGCATGCGTAGGCATCCTTAGGGGAGTGTAGACAGCTTGTTAGCAACACTTGTGTACACCTAGGCGTACATGCGAAAGAGGGCACATATGTATGAGGTTTAATCGACTAGCTAGGGTACACACACACACAAGTACGCATATGCGCCACTAAAGGAGCGTATAAAGGCAGGTGCGTATACACCTAAGGAGGAACGTAGATGCCCAAACGGGTGCGTATGCATTGAAGAAGGAAAAAAAAATCCCAACTTGCGAAATTTGCGAAGAATTATTAGATGAAAAATTAGTTAGATAGAAGAAAATAGAATTGAAGAAAATCGTAACATGTGCATTTTCCTTTTGCGCAAAGTATCATTTGTTGTCGCTTCAAACGAGGGAGTGGCACAAGCCTAACCACCATAGAGGATGGCTTTCATTCACATGACCAACGAATGTTGGCGATCTTGTTAGATGTGACTAGATTGTCTTATGCGACATAGATGCCTACGATCACCTTAGACCATCGTCTCCTTACAACTTTGGGCGAGAGAGAGAGTGGCACCTCCCAAAATGGGGGAGAGTACACTTGAAGATGTTTGGCGTATATTTCTTATTCCCATTGTTAGTTAGTTGAGGACATCAGCGGGGATGAGGATATTGTGGGTAGCATGATTGAGGTGTTTGGTGGTATTGATAAACCCCATTTGCCGAAGGATGACAATTTCCCGAATTGTTGTATTACGAGACCCCAGTTTTCATCGTATCATTGTATATTTGATGGCTT
>CM031243.1:347680221-347884681 GCA_018340775.1 Taxus wallichiana var. yunnanensis | reverse complement strand
AATCAGCCAAATTTGTTGAGTTATGAACATTACATTGGAGGTCGAAGCAAGCGAAGGATGGAGGGTGATAAGTGGCTCACACAGGCCACCAATGATGGGGTCAGCTTATAGCATAGCCGACACATTTTTATAAGATTTTCAATTTTTACTTTGAGTGTCAGGTGTGCGTAAATAAAACATATTATACATTCCTTGCCAAAGATTAAAATGAGGAGGATGTGAATTTTAGAATCGAGAACAATCAGTATATGAGGAAAGCTTAACTAGAGTGATCCTTTGACTATTGAGATTATTTGATCAGTCTGCTAATAACATCAATCGATCGGGTCAAAGAGCGTTCACTGGAAGTGAAAGTGGGAACTATTAAGTTCACGTATGTAGGTGAATCGGTGGAAGTGTGATCATCCGAAAGATGGGATTCACTATGGTGAAGTTGATTGGTCTTGTGCAACAAGATCCAGATAAAGAATATCCAAGATGGTACTATTATGCTGGACCTAAAATTATGTGAAGACATGATTTTGTTTAAGGTATTTGGGATGTGCTTTCTCCCCATGTTCGCACTAAGGGGAGAATGTTAGGATTTAATTAGTGTGTAAATTATAAAGGATAATCTATTTTTAATATATGAGTGAGGTTATAAACAACCCATATAAATAGACTTTCTAAGTTACGAGTTGTTAGAACAACTCATGTATATTGTTTGAGTGGTTATACTTGTTTCCTATATTATAAGAGCAATATGGGCCTATAAATATGTATATTTCACATTTATGAAATACAATGATTATTATTACTTTGTATTTCGGTTGTATTGATTATTATTACTTTGTATTTTTAACATATTTCTTATCATGCTACATAAAAAATAATTTTTCAAATTACTATAGATTATATAATTGCACTTAAGTTACATAAAATGATAGATTTTTTAAATCTAAGAAAAATAATATATATTACCTTTTGAATTGATATATTGTCATAATTTTCTATTTGTAGCATTGTCACAATATATTTTTTTTATATTTGTGGTAATTACCACATTATTTCTACAATTTAATGTTTCAACAAAATTGTTGTGGGTGGAGTCCACAAAATCAGATTCACAATTTTAACAAAAATATCCACAACAAAATTATGAAAAAATTGTGGATACATCACCCATTATCTTGTAGTGTACCAAAGGATGGGAAATATTGGAGAGAAAGGACTCATTGTATTAAAATGTGAAGGTATGGTTGAAGAAATTTATAATTTTCCCTTAAATTCTAATTTTTGTGAGCATTATATGTTTGGAATGAAAACTAGAGTAAAGGTTCCTATTAGTGTTATAAGATAAAAAAGTCACTACATTTAATACATGGTGATGTGTTTGGGGCTAAAGCTGAAAGTTTGACCACTACGTAAAAATTGTATTATGTCACTTTATAGATGATTTGTCAAGGAACACAAGAGTAATATATATTATGTGGAACAATTATGAGGTTTTCTATAAGTTCAAGGAATTTAAGGCTCTAGTGCAAAATCGGATAGAACAAAATAAAGGTTTGACAAGTAATATTGTTGGGGAATATTTCTCAACTAACTTTGAGAAATTTTGTAAATAGTGTGGAACAAAAATGCATAGGACAACTCCATATACACCATGATAAAATGGATTTACATAAATAATGAATAGAAATTTGTTGGATAAGGGTAGGATTGTGCCCGGTGGTGCATGTTTGGACAATGCATTTTGGGAAGAAGTAGTGAAACATCTTATTACTTGATTAATAGATTTTCCACATCTTTCATTGAAGATAAAATTCCACGAGGATCATGGACTTGATAGCTTAAACAATCTATTCAATGCTGCAGATTTTAGGTTTTTGGTTGTATTGCTTATCTATATATTCTGAAGATAAAAATAATAATTTATGAGATGATAATATTAAGTGCATATTTATTGGATACTCTAATGGTGTAAAGGTTACATGTTAAGGAATCCAAAAATAAAGAAGGTTGTTGAAATTCATAATGTAATCCTCGAGAAGATAAGTGGATTACTAAGTAAAAGTAAAACAATATGATCATAATTAAGAAACTTATGATGGACTAGAAGAGGGCGAGTATGTATATGAGTTTGAAACAACTGAAAAATATGAACTAGAGAGAGATTTGAAAGAGGACGATTTAGATGAAGTAGAGGAGTAAGAACTAGAAGACGTAGAGCTAGAAACTTAATTCTAAATAAAATAAGATCGATTGAAGGGAACCTAAAATCGAATAGCCCTTCGGTTTTTCATTATGTTATAATTTTATCATTCTTTTTTTTTTTTACTAATCATGAATCAAAGATTGTAAAGGTGGATTATGAATCTAAAGAACACAAGTCTTGAAAAAGGAATATGTTGAAGAAATGGATTCCTTCAATTAGAATCATACATGGGACTTGGTAAAATTACCTCTTGAGGAAATTTTTTTGGCTATAAAGTGGTTTTTATGAGGAAGTACAAAGCATTTGGGAAAATGAAGAACTATAAATATTGTCAAGTAGCCAAAAGGGTTCTCACGGGTAGAAGGACTTTATTTTGGAGAGATATTTTATCCTATTGCTAAGTAACATTATATTTATATTTTTTCTATATATATTTGTTTCTTTATCGATCGCGAAATAGAAAATATGAATGCTAAGATACATTTTTTTGAACGGTGAGATTGAGGAGAAAATCTACATGAAAAAAATATATATTTAAAGTTAAATGAATAGAATATTTGGTTTGTAAATTGAATAAGTGTCTCCATGTCTAAAAATAATTACCAAGAATGTGGAACTAGAAATCGAGAGGTATGTCTTTGGACTTGGACTTGGAAGAAGAAAAGTTGATCATCGGCTTTATTATAAACAATCTAAGGTGAATTTTTTTTTATCATCAACTGTATTGTATGTAGATGACGTCTTATTAATTAGTGACAAAAAAATTGATCATTCAAGATAAGTATTGGTTCTCATCTCAATTTTATATGATAGATTTAGGTGCTACCAAATTTATTTTTGGCATAGAAATTAAAATAGATCATGTAAGGCATAAATTGTGGTTAAATAATAAGAGTATGTTGATATGATATCAAAGCAAAGTTTTAAAATGTAGAAAGTAAATATTTTATTATTATCTTTCCTATTGGTAAAAATTTATTTTCCAAACAATGTTCCAAAAAGAAGAAAAAAATTAAGGACATATGATGATTGAAAAGAGAGAGAAAATATTTTATTGATTTAAACGAAAAAAAAATCTCAATATATATAAGTGGTGAAATAGTTATATCCCCACCACATGTGAGGTCATAAATTAATGTAACAACAATGTAATAAATCAATATAACATTTCCACTTATTATAATGTTTTACAAATGTACCCCTCAAATTGAGTTCACAATTCACTCTGCAAGAGATTGTCTCGAGTATATCTACAATATGAGAATTTGTTGGGTAAAGATTAGAGTTGGATGTGGTGGTTCAATATTTTGTCTCAAATGTAGTGACATTCAACCTCAATGTGCTTTTTTCTCTCTTGGATAACTGGTTTTTTCACAAGCTTCAACACACCTTGATTGTCTCAATGAATGATGGGTGGTTGTTCTTCAGGAATTCCCATATCTATAAAAATGTGACATAACCAAATAGTGTGCGATGGTACTACTGATTTAGCGGATGAGAGAGTAGAATTTTTTTTTCTTACTAATCTATGATCTACGTCCAAACACGAGATGATAAATATAGATTGTAGTTGATTCCTATCATCATGTGAGATCAAACATACTCTAAGACTATACATCCCTACAAGAAGAAATAAGACTTATTCTTATACTCCATACCATAGTAGATTATACCTCAGACATATCTCAGCACATCCTTCGGCATTACCCAATGACATTTCTTGGGATCTTGCATCAATTTGGAAAGATAACTCATAATAAAGCAAAGGTCTTGTCTTATATTAGTCAGTAAATGAGAATTCCAACAAGTTGTCTATAATGAGAACCATCTACTTGAGGTGAATCATGGAATCTAGAAAGTCAGCAAGCCTAATTGCATTAGTGTGGACATAGGTTTAAAATATGGCATTCCATACTTGTCCAGGATTGTCTTGGCATATTTCATTTGGGAGATAAAAATATGATTCTTCGTTGTCATATCTCCAAGCCAAGATAATAGTGAAATAGCCCTAAATTTTTCATGTCAAAAGATTTATTTAAATTATTCTTAAGGCCTTCAATGTGATTATCTCGAACTCCCTTTGATGCAAGAATCATCCAATTACAAAAAGAAGATGAAAGTTTTGTTCCTATCTTTTTGGTATGCATCTTTGAATTGGAGGGGCTACGAGTGAATCCTTGCTTACTGATAGGTGATCATCTTGTTTAGTATACCACACCCTAGGTGCTTTTCTAAGTCCATAAAGAGACTTAATTATATGACATGCATTATGAGGATGCTTCTTATTGAAAAATAATTTTGGTTGGGTCTATACTTCTTTGAGATCGCCATTCAAGAAATAATTTTTCATATCCATCTGCTGAAGTTTCCATCCATTTTATGTAGCCAGTGCATAGATAACTCTGATGGTTTTGATCTTCACAGTGGGTGCAAAGGTCTCCTCATAGTCAATTCCTTATTATTGCGCATACCCGTTTGTAATTAATTATGCTTCAACTTATCAATAGATCCATCTCGCCATGTTATTTGTTTCAAAAATCCACTTATAGCCAATGGACTTATTTCTGCATGCGATTGACAAGTTCACATGTCTCGATTTTGGATCAAGAGTCATATTCTGCATTCATGACCTTCTTCCACTCTCAGCTAACTAAGTTCTTCATGAACTATATTAGGAATCTAATGTTCACATGTTAGTAAATATGGCTAGTAGGTGGTTAGTTTGTTATACCTATAATATATGTGAAAGGGTTATTATTTGTTATTTTTATTACGCATGACTATCCTGGTTATTTGTTTGTATCACTTCTGTTTTATAGGAAGTTGGTTTTCCTATTTGAATGGCTATGTAAAAGCCCTCAATACATTGTAATATTAACACATTGGACTAATAGAATACATTTTTTTTTGTGCAAACTCTGAGTCAAACATTACATTTGGTACCAGAGCGCTTGAGATCCAAAATGCCTCTTCCATAAGTTTGGTCGCCATTCTTTGAGCTGGAGATCTGTAACTGTATAAAGGAGAATTAATACTTGGTTTGGATGCTTCCGTCTGAACATTCTGACATGATATAGATATCAGAATATCCAAGTGTTTGATCAATTTTGGAATATTGTTTTAATTTTTCTATTGGGCATATAGGAGTTCTAAAAGATTTATGTTTGATTACATCTACCAGATTATACGTGATTCAACTCTACTGCAGATCTGCATATATATCTTCATGTTAGATATTATATCCTTGTGAGGCATGACTTCAACGTTCAAAGAATAGTATAACTGATCCATATAAACGCTATGTTATTGGTTTGTATTGTTGAGTTATTGGCATATCTCTAGCTCACAATTGTAACCAAAGTTTTCCTTTGATCGAGCTATCTATGTGAGGTCTCCATCGATTTGGTTTTTGTTATCAAAAACATTGTGAACTGAGCTATATCTCTGTTCATTATTTTCTACCAGATATCTGAATGCATATCCAATAAATGTGTGAAGATTTGTAGTTGATCAAATCCTCCAAGAACTTCTACATTGTACTTCTGTAATCATTTCACATAAGCAGTCAAATCTCTCAATCTACGTGAGAATTGAGTGATTAGGCCTACAAAAAAGATCTGGCTCTTTCAAGCTATACTTCATTGCATCCTCCCTTGGCTCATTTCGGCATTGCTTGGTCTATTTTTTTACTATCGTAGATTAACATTTTAAGCCTCACATTCATTTCCGGAACATTTTTTTGGATCCTCAATTCTCTTTGTGCATGCAATTATGTGAGTTTGTTGTATGCATTAACAACTCTCAATTGGCGTGAAAAACCATCTGTCAGAAATAACATCTGAAAATTTGACTGCAAATCATCTTTGGTCGATTCTTCCCTTTCACTTCACACAACAGATCACAGGTTTCACGTTTGCCTTGCATGGGGCATCTCTAAGTTGCCATGTGGAATCTTCATGTTTCGTGTTCTCCATGTCGTCTTTGTCAAGAATACATATATGCACCCGTATGTTAATATTTTGATTTTTATTGCATGGTTTGGGTGAGTTTTGGGTCTAAATAGTTTTATTAAATGTGTCATTTTAGTTATTGCAAGACACCTAATTTATTAAAATTATTTATTTTGGTGGTCTATGATCCTATGTCCATATAATTGTCATTATTATTAAAGTAGGTCAGCCCATATTGTTATATTAAGTATTGGTCTATAGTAGTTTTTCATTTCTTTTGGGTTTATTTTATTATCTCAAGGTCTTATTACAGTAATTGTCATTATATATTATTCTCTTATCAATTATCATTTTGAGAGTTAATAGTTGAGTTAAGTTTAAAATAAAAAAGGTGATTCATAATCTCTATTTATTACTATTAAAATTTCTAGTAAAGTAAAAAGTGTTGTCTTCAAATTTTTGAATTATCGTCCAAAAAGTCAAAATTATTGTAAAAAGTCCTAAAAATAAAAAAATTACCTCATACGGATGTATTTTTAGTGTTACCCGACATCGAAAGAAAATTGTTTCACATCACGGAGGAAATAAAATAAATAATCCTAATGTGAAACAAATGTGCTTCATAAATTCGCATCTAGCTGAGTTAGTAACACATACACTGGAGGACGGAGCGATGGAGGTTGGAGGACAACTAATGAATTCTCTTGAGTCACCAATGCTGGGGCCACTTCATAATGATTTGGTGGAACATGTGTGAGTATTTTTCAGAATGTGTTTTGACTTTAGCATTTCGCTTTTGTGTGCATTTCAACATGGTGTGAAAAATAAGAACAAATGAGGTATGTTATAGTTCACTCGTAGATGTGGCTATTCCTACATAATTCCCTGATGCAATAACATAGTGAAGAATAGATAGCACAAAGAAACACAACATCATGAGTCTCAAGAGGTTGAGCAGTCGATTCGATGTGCTCCCGTGTTCATACCTAGGTTTATGGTTAGCCTTTGGAAAATCATTGTTGCTATTCATATGTGTTCTTGCTTGAGTTCCCACACTTTGTTAGGTCAAATTTATTCCCTAGAGTGACTTGGTTTATAAGTAGAAGATTCTTAATTGTGTTCCTATCCTCATAAGTCGATAAGATGTGTTCTTTGATAGTGCATGGTTGATAAGAAGTTGATGTGTGCCTTCTTCTACCTTCATTTTGAGTGTTGTACTAAGATCATGAGCAAGCATGGGTGATAGGATGCAAAGGAACTGTGAAAATTATTTTACTATATAAACACTAAGTGGGGGATGTTAGGAATCTAGTGTTCACATGTTAGTAAATATGGTTAGTAGGTGGTTAGTTTTTTATACCCATAATATATGTAAGTCAATTATTATTTGTTAGTTGTTATTAACCATGACTATCCCGAGTTATTTGATTGTATCACTTCTTGTTTTATAGAAGTTGGTTTTCCTACTTGGGTGGCTATATAATAGCCCTCCATACATTGTAATATTAACACAACAGATTAATAGAATATATTCTTTGTTGTGCAAAATCTGATTCAAACTTTACATACTATACTAGGTTCGGTGCTTATCAACTAGTAAACTAATGCGTTTGATATTAAGCTCATTTCTCCCATGTCTTCTAGTTTTGACTCCTAATGAAGTATCTAGAAAATATTTTATGTGGAGTCTCTTACGGTGATTTAGACATACTTCGGATGTTGATGCTATTATTGATGTTAACAATTAGTTTCCAAATTTCTTAGATCAACAAACAATTCTCCTTGTAGCTCATCTTTCATTTGTGCGTAATCCTCATGCTCGTCATCTAACTATGAGAGGAGGTTAAAATGATGACTCTTCTTTCTATGGGAATGAATCAAATGATGAACCTTCACAAACCACATTGCTACTCTCATATATATTCTTTTTATCAAGATCTATGAGATGCCTTTGAGGTATTACTTTACCCCAAAAATATACATTAGAGTACATTTGCATTGATCTTATTCCTCTTCTTATCTAGGGCATGCATGTATGTTGTATAACCAAATAATCTTAAAGAAGAAATCGAAGAAGTATGATTACTCCATACTTTTATCCCAATTTTTCCCCCCTGGAAAAATTGAACAAACCCGACCCCACACAAAAGGAAATACAAGGGTCGGTTCCGCTGCATGAGCCTACATTTCAAATCCAACAACAAGTTGTAGGTGGACTCAAAAATGGAGGAGTAGGGTCAGCGAAGGGGGAAAACAACGTCAAAGAAACTAGAGGCTCAAAGTTTTGGACTTTTCTGAATATGAGTCGACTTAGGGCTGAACAACAGACTCGTGGAAGGCACCATGTGTCACAAGATGGTGCAATTATAAAAGGGCACTTCAAAATGGTGACCTCAAACATGCGTAGATCTTCCACATTTCCTAGGCCCGAAAAGGGATAGAGTCGAAACCCTTGCAAATTCCAAATGAGTGGAGGGAACCACATGTCAACTCAACGTAATTTTAAAAGAGAGAGCCCAAGGCAAAGACTCAAACTAGCACCAGCTCTCCATGTGGTCAGGGTCCACCAAAAGTCAAATGGTAGAGGGTCCAAATTGGATAAGTATAAGAGTGTCGGTGGAAGGCACCAAGTGTCTCAACAACACACCTTACGAGGGTCAAAGGTGAGGCGGAGACTCAAACAAGTGCCAAACCTCCACATGTCCCAAGTCTGAAAATAGGGATAGAGTGACCATTTAATGAAGTCCGGCGAAGTCTCCACATGTCTCATCAGCACATATTCAAAGGCGCATCCCAAAGTGGAGACTCAAATGAGTGCCAGGCTCCCACATGTCTAGGGTTTGAGAAAGGCATTGGCTCAAATCAACTAAGTATTGCAGACTTGTGGAAGGTGCCATGTGTCAACTCGGCACATCTTCAAAGGTAAATCTAAAATTGGGTCTCCCAAACTAGTGCTGGCCTTCCACGTGTCCCAGGTCCGAAAAGGGACAGAGTCGATAGTTGAAAAGTAAAGATGGGGCAGAGTCATCGGAGGGTGCCATGTGCCTCAACGACAGAAATTCAAAAGGGGAGGCCCAAGGGCCAATCTCAAGTGAGAGTGAATCCTCCACGTGTCCAAAAGTTAAAAAGGGGGACAAAGTCGATCGCTTAAATTGACTAAGTATGGAAGGGATGGTGGAGGCCTCCACATGTCATCTCTATGCAAATTCAAAGGTAAAGTCTAGAAACATGTCCCAAATGTGCGCCAGCCCTCCACGTGTCTCGGGTCAGACATATGGCCCCACCAAACAAAACGACTTAGCCAAAACACGAGAAACAGTAAAGCCATGGAAGGAGCCACATGTCTCTTCGGTGCAACTTCAAAAAAACTCCAAAAACGGTCCCCAAATGCACACTTTTGATTCACGTGGCCATGTTTAAGTCAAAGTGGGAAGGTGGGTCTTCAGAGGTAGTTTGAACCTTTTGGATTTTTTTTTGAAAAGGCGTAAAGTTTAAAAGTAAGCCTCACCTCTACCGATGTGAAAATAAGACACGTTTTAGGCCTAAATTACATGCGGGAAGGCGGGCCTTGGAGGGAATCAATGCCAAAAACGAGTCGGCGCACCTATGGGAGACTTTTTTCCAAATGGAAAATGCAAACCGTCGGGCCCGAAGATGTTTTTGGAAAAAGTGAATTGCGGGCTTGCAAGGGCTGTCGCAGGTGTTTTTGCATTTTTGTAATTTTTGTGCAAAAGGCACAAAGTGAATTTCGGGCCCATGGACCCATTTTACAAAACATGTTTTTCTTCTAGTTTTTACGATCCAATTTAAATATTTAAATAAACATAAATTTCTATCTATTGCTCAAAATTCAACAAATTTGGCACCATTGGAAATATCTTGACCTCCTCTATGCCATAGAGGCCTAAAAACCTAATTTCGAGAAGGTTAGGTGGGGAAAAATAGCAAAACATCTTCATGCCATTAATATATGATCTGATTTTTAAACAATTGATTATATTTGATTTGATCTGTCATTCTTCCTTCTTCAACATGCCAAAGAGACATAGAGTGATAGACTTGATAGATTGTGGGAGGATTTACAAAGGCATTGATGGTTGGTAGTGTGCTCAAAACCATGTTTCCCACCTCTTTTCTTCTCATCTCTTCACCGAATCTATAACGGTAAGAGATTGGCTCATTTTAAAGGGTTGGACATTTTGGTTTTGCACCTCCCTTCTTCTCTACTCTAGCAGACAAATTTGCATGAGTCCAACCTTCTATTAAGATTGCAATGCAATTTTTTGCCTTTTGGCCATTGTAATGTTTTATATCAATTTGTGAAGCAATAATATATGCCCGAGAAATATTTCAACCCTCTCTTGTGTTCATTTCCTTTATTTTATCTTTCATTACAATATTTATTGTGTGCGTAATGGTTATATCAAATTTTAATGGTCTTTATTTGATAACAAATCCAATGTTTAACATTCCTTTGGTGTATCACCTCTATTAGTTTAGGTTTAATTTCTTGCATATTCTTAACCCTGTCTCCTTGGCAAGTTAGAAAAGGTTTTAGAATAGATCCTCTAAAAATTTTTATGTGTGCACCTGAACAAAGGAATAGGAACCGACCTTCATCCGAAGAGCTCTCTCAATTTCAAATTCCCACGCTTTGAGAGATGCTCCATGTTATGCAATCACACTAAATGTATCAACCCATCAAGTTGCATACATTCAAGGGTGCTGTGATTTTACACTAACAGTTTTACACGCTTGGTGGGAGAAGAGGTCTCCATTTTGATTGCAACAAGATTAATATGCATTTGTTGCGATATTTTAAGCTTTTAAGAAGATCTGAAGTTGCACATTTGGCGACTCCAAAATAGGTAGAGTCCAATAGTTTCAACAGTCCGGAGCTTGGCATATTCATGAGAAGAATCCCAGAGACTAATCAAGAACTAGAGAAGAAGGGTTGTTTTCTATCTACACTAATCCCTAGACAGAGGGAGAAGGGGAAGAAGAGCTCAAAGGTCTCCATCTCCACCAAATATAACCTTGTCAACACCTCCCCTGGTAGGCCTTTCATTCAATCAACAAGGGTTCTTAGGCCAATCATAATGGCACATCCACCACCCAATCCCTATGTCAACTTCATTGAAACATCCCACTTGCTCTCAATCAACAAAATCCAGTTCTAGTTGTAGCATTGAAGAGCATTCCATATTTCACTGGAGAGAACTAGACTACTCCTAGTGACCACATTTAAGACATTGCAAATGTATATGCAATTCATGAAATCATTGAGATGGACATTGCAGTCAAATTTTTAGCCTCTTCATTCAAGGGTAAAGCTTTGCAATGGTTCAAGAGTCTAACAAAAGGATCTATTCAGAATTGGGACCATTTGTGCAGAGCCCTTCACAACAAATTTGGAGAGAAGGGAGATAATCTATCCTTGTTGGAACAACTAACAACAATCAAGAGGGCTCCTAATTAGTAGTTGACAGATTTCAATTTCAGATTTCAAAGGACATGGGATATGATTCCATTGGCCATGAGACCCACAGATGAAGGTGATTTCCTATACTTTCTTAGAGCTTTCAATCCTGATATTTCTATAATGATTCAATCCATGGGAGGTGTAACCTTACTTTACGAGCCTATAACATTTCCAGTAGATCTGAAAATTGTTTAATTCAGGATCGTAAAATTACACGTAGGCCACCTACACCTCCATATCCAAAACTAGAAGCTCAAAGCACTAGTCAAACACCCACATTAGCTCCCATACTTGTTCCAAGGAATTAGAGTTCAACTGAAGCTTCCACCTCATCTTCTACCACTTGAAAAGAGCTACAAGAGGCTACGAAACAATTACAGAACCTAGGAAATGAGCTAGTGCCTATCGATAGGCAACAAGCTTAGAGTTCTAGGCCATATCAGCCTTAAACTCAGTATCAAGCTAGGCCCCCACATCAACAAAATAGACCACTAGCTCAGGATGCAAACCAAAACCAAGGACAACCTCAACCTTCTAGGCCTTTCCAACCATATGATCTAAACACAACTTCAACATGGAGGGGGTCTTCGTTCCAACACAAAACAACATGGCTCAAGAATATGATTGGTGTTTCCCATGCAATTATCCCCATAGCCGGTCAATGTGTTTCAATGGTGCACTAGACTGAGCCTTGATGGTAGAGACCATTGCGTGTCCCCCAAAAGCCCGATCAAGATGAAAATAAGAAGCAAGAAACCTAGGATGCACCTCCAAGTGAGACCATGCTTGTTAATTGGCGGGCCGAATATTTCATTGGTATGAATCAAGCCACCTTCCAGACCCACTTAGGCCTTTGGTTGTAGCGACCCATGTGCAAGAGAAGAATGTACCAGGAAAGGGGCAGAAAAAAGATAGCTCATCCCCATTTAACATCATTAAACAAATAAAGAAGACAAATGTAAACATCTCAATGTTGGATTCATTGGCTATCTTAGGATAAAGGGACCTGTTGCAGGCTATTATGGCCAACTAGTCAACCTCAAACCAGGCCCCCAACCAACAAGAGAAAGTTCTTACCAATGCGGCTCAACTCGAAGGAAACTATGGAAGACAACAAGGTAAGAATATGAAGCCCCCTCCATTCCATGTTTCATTGATCATTGGGTACAAATTGGTACATAACTGTATGATTGTATCAATTATAGACTTACCACCACACTTTACATTGTGTTTATCGAGAGACTTCACTCCTAAAATTAGAGGCTGTTTTTTTGTTGATTGGTTGCACATTTTTTTTAGAACAAGGTGTGGAGTTAAGGATATGATCGAGATGAGCCCATTGTGGATTTCCATATTGAGCCTCATGTACCCATACCAATCAATATGAATTGTTCATCATTTGATGAGGAAGACATCCAAAGCACTTATGAAGTAGATACCAAGGTTGTGTATTCCAGGACTTGACCGGCTCACAACGAATGGGAAAACAAGAGGCATGCTTTTGACCCCCACAAGAAAATGGAGGAATCTGAGCTTGGAGTTTTTTTCGCATGAGGAGAATCATCCTCTTCCCCGACATCACTAAGCTAAACCACTAGGATAATAATGAGGTATGCAGCTTATTCTTCAATGGCTAAAGAAGTAGGCAAGGATCCGGGAGAGGAGCTATGCTTATTTCACCTCAAGGTATGAAATATTACTCATCCTTCTATTTCCAATTTGCTTGCTCAAACAACACAGTAGAGTATGAAGCCTTGATCCAGGGACTGCATTGGCCAAGAAAGAGAGGGATCAAGAATCTACAAATATTTGGTGATAGTGAGCTAATTGTGAACCAAGTCAGAGGACAACATGCTGCAAGGAATGACCTACTTAGGAGCTATAAAAACTAGGTATGGGACCTCATCAAATACTTTGAAGCTTTTAACATTATGTCCATACCTAGGAAAAAGAATGATGTAGCAGACAAATTGGCAGCAATTGGGGCAGCATTTGATGTAGTAGAGAGTATCAAGAGTGAGAAATATCAGCCCCATATTAAAGTGGTTGTGAGACCAGCTATTTAAGATAACAATACAAGTTGGCAAGTTTTCCGTAATGATCGAGAAAATTCTCAATTATTTACAAAAAATAAGCTGATTTCTCCACTAAAAACCAAGACAAGATCGAACAACGGTATGGCGACCAAGTGGTGTAGTTGTTAAGTAACAAATTACCAAAATTTCTTGTAACCTTAGATTCAATCTTTAACCCGAATGTTCAATTCAGGAAGGAGAGAGAAAATATTTAGGTAAAGGGTGAAAATTCGAGCCCTTTGCCATAGATGAAGGAAAAACATTGTGAATTGGCAAGGTAAGTACCCAACAAGAAAAATTTGAGTTCACTCAAATTTTTCAAGAATTACCAAATGTATTTGCTTGGACTTACAAGGATATAAGAGGTTTCAACCCAAGGTTGGAAAAACACACTATCGAAATGGATCTAGAATCTAAGCTTTTCAGACAGAAGCAAAGGCTAGTCAACCCTCACACTAAACCCCTCATGAGAAAATAATTGAACCCAACATCATCTTCTCCATCAATCATTCAAGTTGGGTTACAAACTTGGTGCCTGTGAGAAAAAGAAGTGGAGAGATCAGATTGTGTGTAGACTTTCGTGATCTAAACAGAGCATCACTGAAAGATCACTACCCACTTCCATTGATGGAGCAAATCTTGTAGGTTGTAGTTGGGTCTGAGATGTTTTCATTGCTAGATGGATACTCTGGTTATAATTTGATAATGGTGAAAGAGGAAGACCAAGATTAAAACAACCTTCACCACCAAATGGGGTACATATGATTATAAGAAGATGCCATTTGGACTTTCAAATGTCGAAGCAACATTTTAGCAAGCTATGGACATGGCATTCAAAGGCTTAATCAATAATATAGCTATGGTATATCTAGATGATATCACCATATTCTCAAAAGAATTTTGTAGGCCATATCTTCCACCTTAGGAAAGTATTTGAGGTGTAGAAGGTTTGGAGTGTCATTGAATCGAAAGAAGTTTATATTCTTGGCACATGAGGGAAATTTTTTTGGGCCACATTATCTCAAAAGAAGGGTTAAAAATTGATCATGAAAGGGTTGAAGCCATCTAAACACTTCCATTGCCACAACACAAGAAGTCTCTTGGGAGAATAAACTTTGTTCACGAGGTTTGTGCCTAATTTTTGCACTCTTGTGAAGCCTTTAACAATGATGTAAAAGAAGAGTGTTGTATTTAAATGGACAATAGAAGGAAAAGATATTTTTGAGCCCATCAAGCTCACAATATTACATGCCCCAACTCTTATTAACCCATAATTTTCAAAGTACTTTATGTTGTATACTTTTGGAGGGTCAGACACAATCTCAGCTATCTTGGTTCAGCCTAACAAGGAAGGTTCAAAACAACCCATAGCCTTCTTCAGTTAGAGCTTGGAGGATTACAAAGTAAAGTATTATTTCATTGAAAAACATGTCCTTGCTATCATTAGGATTTTGAATAAGTTCAGACACTTGGTCTCAAACAACAAGATTCAACTACTAGTGTCTCATGCTAGTGTCAAATATTTTCTCCTAAACCGAGAACTTGAATGAGAAAAGAGCATTTTGGATCACTTGTGTAATGGAGTATGATATTGAAATCGAGTGACCAAACTGGTTCATGACAAGTGCTGTGAGCAGCTCTCGCTTCCAAGAAACAAGATGAGTCAATGGAAGAAGAAGAGGTTGTCATATTTCTACAGAATGATTCGAGTAGCCAACTAATGATGCACCCATTCCATACTAGACTCAAGCCTTGGTGCATTACTTCCAAATAGGTTTGTGCCCTCTAGAATGGAAAAAAGCAAAGAGGAGACACTTTAGGTTACAAGCCATATTATATGTGTTTATTGGTGGTGTCTTGTTCAAGAAGGACATTAATAGTGTTGTATTTATATACATTGGGACAGGCCAATTTGAGAGGGTGTTGTATGAGTTCCATGATGGAGAAGCGGGAGGTCACTTTTCTCCTCAGTAATGTATGTAAAAATCATGAAAGCTTGTTATTATTGGCCTATGGTGTTTAGTGATTGCTACTCATGGATCAAGAAGTGCAAGAAGTGTGCATTCTTCATAGGAAGGAAAAGTTAGCTTCTCTGCCCCTTCGACCAATTTGAGTGGATCATCCATTTATGCAATGGGGACCAGAATTCATTGGAATAATCAACCCAAATTCAAGCCAAGGCCACAAGTGGATACTTACGGCAATAAACTATTGCACCAAGTGGACTAAAGCGGTGGCACTTAAGGAGGTAAATGAATCAAATATTTTGGATTTATATGAATGGATAGTCACTAGGTTTGAAGTCCCCGCCACTATTATATAAGATAATGCATTGACATTCCTTGGTACAACGATCAATGAATGTAATGTTAAGAATGATGTATACCTCAGAACTTCATTAAACTATTACCCTCAAGGTAATGGCCAAGCGAGTCCACAAACAAGAACCTACTAAGAATTATCATAAGGACTCTTGATGAAAATCACAAAACTTGGCACACAAAGCTCAAATAATCTCTATGGATTGATAGGATCACATCAAAAGGTCTACAAGAAGTGATGGGTGTCATTATTCCCTTCATTTAATCAACTTCTTGTTGATGTCATATCAAACCGGGGTAATCTTATCAATCTAGTGTCTAGTTAATTATATTTTCTATATATCTTAAGGAGTTCTCGTAAAACCTTATTTAAATCATATTATGAAAACTTGTAAAAGTAAACTTAAAGCTTTGTTAAAAAGAAACACACTATGTAATGAAATCTACTTATGCTATTAGTAAACACACTGAATTCTTGAAACAATTGCAAGAAATATAAGAATCTATCCAAACACATGTTATTTTTTAATTATATATTTAAGGGCTATTTGTTGATATCTTTGATATCCTTAAGGGGCACAATTATTTATTACTTACCTTATAATTAATAAATCCACATTTTCAAACCTGCCACCTCATTTCGCCACCTCATCATGACCTAGCCCTAACCCTAAACTAACCTAATTAAGACCTATAACTTGGTCTACATCCACACCCATGACTAATTACCCCTCACCCGCACCAAAACCAACCTAATAATGACTTGACCAAGCCCACAACTAATCTCTCGGGAGAA
Organism: Taxus wallichiana var. yunnanensis; assembly: GCA_018340775.1. NCBI lineage: Eukaryota > Viridiplantae > Streptophyta > Pinopsida > Cupressales > Taxaceae > Taxus > Taxus wallichiana. The sequence continues at coordinate 347,867,860 of CM031243.1, read as the reverse complement.
AAGGAGGGAAAGTTGGCTATTTTACTAAAAATAGCCCACTTTGACTTAACCGACATCGGTTCCTACTCGACCGCCGTCGGTTACGTGTAACCACCATCGGTTCCCTGTAAATGACTTCCCCCAACCAAAAACAAAGGATCTGGAATTCATTGAAAGATCGGGAATTCACTTGGCAGAGCAGAGACAAGTGAAGAAAAGAGAAGAGTTTGCAGAGAAGGACATCAAGCCCAAGACCGCAACTGAGTAACTAGAGCACAGCGACACTCATCCAAGCATTGGGAGAGAAGATAGCTCATCTTTGATTGCCAGATCATCCCACCTGAGCCCTACCTTCACCATCACAGTCCTTGGACCTGTATCTTCATCAGAAACTAGTAAGTAGTGTCTTGTACATTCTTTTAATAACATTTCTTGAACTTCTGAATCACAGTAATTATAAGTCTACTCCTAGATCTACTACCCGGTAACACCCTACATCTAACTATCATTCCTCTACCCTTACATTGCCCCAAGAATAGCCTCCATACTCTCTGAGTCTTCTCCATCACCCCATGGCTTATCCCTAATCATTTACCAGCCTTATAAACACCATAGCCACCTCATAGCCAACCTTCATTAAAAGCCCCTAAATCACTGCCCCTACCGATATCGGTTATCAGCAACCGGTACCGGTGTCTAACCGTAGTCGGTTGTACAGTGACCGGCATCGGTCACTGTGACTCAAACCAAAACCAGCCTTTCCTCTATTGCTTTTAACGAGGTAATTAAATTGTAATTTTGTAATAACTTCTTTGTTAGAATTTGTGTTAATTCATATTAAGAGGGGAACTGACCACCTTCGAAAGGAAGTCTAATATTTCCTGGGCCCAAGGTAGTTCCCTCATTTATTGTCTAACTAAAATCTGGTGGTCTTGTATTCTTACTTGCAGGTAGTCCTTCCTAGACAAAAAGGAGTTCTTCGCAATCGATCTGATCTCTTTCTACGGTACACGCACACCCTCCCAACATTCAACAGGTATTCCTCCTAGCCCTAACCCTTATCTGTTTCTCAAGAGAATGAAAGGATAGAAGCAACTCTATTCTAAGAACTGAAACATTCTATGCGAAACATTTTGGCACGCCCGGTGGGACCCATTTCGGGTTTCTTTCTTTCTTGCTTGCTTTCATATAGGGAGCATACTTGTTGTTTGTTTCTACTAAATATTCACAAAATATTTTGTCATTTTGGTAAAAGAGTTTGTCTTGCTTTCACATCTTTGCATTAGTGAAAGTCATCTCCTTTGCTTCATTGAATATCATTTTCGATTTGGGTTTTAAAACACGTGCATCATATTCTTGCTTGTTGTTTTCAATTCTAGTGAACGTAGATTAAGTAACAGGTCATACACGTGGGGGTGATATCCACGGTATTGACAAGAAATTAATCTTACTTTCACTGCACAACACATACCAAATCACATCATAATCAACACAACAGCTCAAACATCCCCCCTTTTCCGCGGTATTCCTCCGCCCGATTGAGGTAACCTTATAAGCCAAAACAAACTTGACATCTCCCTTAGGTCTTTTGTTTAGGATTGACATCATCTTGCGTCTAAGGCATAAGCCCACAATAATTAAAACTAATCCTAGGGTTAGTCTCTTGATTTTCTTGTGCATCTTGCTTGTTTTTAGTTCTGTTTCTCTGTCATACACTTGTTTCAGTGATCACTTCAGAACAGTTTGGTAGGCATACTAAGCATTGTTAACCCCAAATCAGCAACTTCTTACAGCTTCTTACACCGGTCCTATTCTACCGACATCGGTTAACTTACCGACGCCGGCTATATTCTGACCGACATCGGTTACCTGACCGATATCGGTTACTGTCTTTCACAGTTTCCCACAAACCAACAACCTACCAATTCCAACCTTTTGTGGCTGTTTCTGATCCTGATAGATTGAAACCCTGTTGTGTACTCTTGTCCATGGTTGTTATCACTCGAAACAAGCCGTAGCCATGGTTTCACATGCCTGCTTCCATGCCTTTTCTGAATCACCCCTTCACATCCTGGGGAATCCTACGGACACCAGTGAGGTTCCCAAAATCCCTGTAGGAGATAAGGAATTTGTGAAATTTTTGGACGCTAATCCTAGCGCTGTATAGTACTATTTGTCTCATGCCCCTGACCGTACACCCGACGGTCAACTCCTTGTTGGTATGCCTATTAGTATAGCTGCTCACTTAGCTCCTTCCCCACCTAATAACTCCACCTTGCCTTCTTCATCCTTAGCCCCGTCTCCCAACTCAACGGGCTTCGGGGTTCATACGGCATAGATTGGCTTTCCTTTGGTTAACCTGGGGCCCCACATATCATTACCACCAACTGCTCCTACCTCGTCTCTCTCGCAGACTGCTCCTTTCATAACTTGCTCTCTACCACCTATCCACACAAGCTTTCCTTCTCAAGCTCCGCCCACCTTTTCATTTCCACACACGTATCCGGTGACTTCAACATCTTATATAGGACATCCCTATTCGGTCGCCTCAACATATTCATCCTCAATACCTTATCAACATTTAACCCCACCATTGTCTAGTGGTGGCTCTTGGCCCAATCCTCCTCCTTTTACAACAACCGCACCATCATCTCATCCAACCACTGATTTCATCAAACAAATGATGGACAAGATGCAAAATCTGGAGGCTTCTGTTTCAGGAAGCCGTAGCACCCTGACATACGAGCAAGTTTGTCGAGAGCCTATTCATCCTTCTGTCCCCCTTCATTCATATCCTCCTCAATGGGAATTACCAAAATTTACTCGTTTTAATAGTAAGGAGGATCCTCAACAACACTTGCGATCATTTAGACATGCCTGCTATCTGATTGCTCATGACGATGCCTTACTACTCCGCACCTTTCCCATGTCCTTATCAGGACCCACCTTGGAGTGGTACAGTGCTTTAACCCAGCACTCAATCTTCTCTTTTAACCAATTAGCCCAATCTTTCTTGGATCATTTCTCCATTAATATTGCTAAGAAAGTATCTATCACCGACCTCTATGCCATCCGACAATTTGAAGACGAATCTATCGCAGATTTCGTTGGACGATGGCGGGGCCTCATCAACCAACTTACTTATGCCTTGCCTCAGGCCGAACTCATCGAACTCTTTACGCGGGCCTGCGCTAAGCACATTTCTCCTACCCTCCAAATTCAAACTTTCCACACCTTTGATGAGGCCTTTACTATGGCTCGGAAACTAGAAATTCGAGCCTTAGAGGAAGAGAAATTGCGGTTGCGTAACAAAAACCCTAATTTCCAACCCAAGACTCCACCAACAAACCCAACACCACCAATTCTCACGCATCGACTGCTTCAAATCAAAAGGAGCTGTACACGCGGTGATGGTCAAATCCCAAGCACCGTCTAATACCCCGCCAAAAACCACCTATAAGTATAAAGCCAAGCCCATCAATTACACTCCCTTGGGAGAAACTTATGGTGTCATCTTGGAAAAATTGCTCAAAGCGGGAGCTATCACCTTACCTCCTGTTAAACCTCACTCCGGGTTTGATTCCACCCATGCTATACCTTCTTGGTACAAAGAAAATGACTTCTGTAACTTCCACCGCGTGAAGGGACACAGTCACGAAAACTGCAAGATGTTGAAAAATATAGTGCAAGAAATGGTTGATGCAGGGGATATAACCCTCGATAATCCTAATGCCCCTGCTAACCGGAATTTGAAAATCTTTAACAAACCATTCCCGAACCACTCATCTAACAGTAACATAAACCAAGATATCTTAGCCGAGGAGAGTGTTCATGAAATCCATGCGGTTTTCGACTCCCAACCAAAAGCTTCTATCGAGGAAATTCTGAATCAAGCCTCTTCACTAACGCAGGGACCCGAACCCCCTTCACCACCATCAAGACAAGATGAAATCCTTGCCATTCCTTTACCCATAAAGGAATTAACCACCCAGAGTTCTCTTCTCATAGATGAGCCTTCTTACACCACATCCTTGCAAGACTATGAGCGGATGTTATCTAACTTATCTATTTCCCAAACATCTCCTTCTACCACTCTTGTTGTATAAGAGGAAGGCTCGCCACTGTTTCTATCATCTTTAGAAGAGAAACCTCTCGAATCGACATCACCAAATTCGTTAATCATGACGGATCCCCTCAAACATGCCCTCCTACCTATTAGTTCTTCATCGCCTAAATCTTTTCAGCGACCGGTTGACCTCTTAACACCCATTGATACAACGACTCATTTACCCCCTGTATCACACCCACAGTGGACCGAGAATCACAACCCACCTCTCTTCCATATCAAAGTTCCTATTCACACGTGAAGATTGTCATCCCTCAGAAGATAGATGAGTCCTATGGGAGCGTTTGAGTACACCATGCTCTACTCAAATGCAGATGACCGATCCAGACACCTCTACCATATACCCGAGGTGTTTACAAAAGCTCAAAATGCCTATGTCCTCATCTTCACCTCCCTCATCCCTACTAAATACCTCATCCACCTCTATTAACCTAACCAAATCTTCCCCTACGCTTGGGACTTCACCAATACCCAGCCTAACACACCCACCTAAATGGTTAGATTTATCCAAAAATAAAGCCGTCCATCCACCTAAGAGACAAACCCAATCCCCTAAAACCCAAGTCCAATCTATGCCTCTGTCACAACTAAAACCCTCGCCGTCACACCTACCTTCTATATTAGGACCTCACCCCTCCACCTTGCCTCAATACATCATACCTCCTACATTTTCTTTAAAATGACCTGCATCTTCTACACCCATACAGAGATCCATGGGTGTATCAACACCGTCACCCCAAGTATCCTGTCCACCTATCAACCCTAAACAAACTCCATCATCAAAGGATTTGTTTGTTGTCACTCCTCTTTCTCCGTGGTTGTTTCCCGCCATCACGTCATCTGTGGCCTCATCATCTAACCAACTAAACATAACTTCTGCGCACCGAAGAAGCCACGTTTAGTTAAATCCAATTATCAAAACCCCTTGTCTAAACCACCACCCGTACGAACCAACCATACCCAAACATTACCAAAACCCACCCAATCAATAGCCTCATCTTCCTCTGACTTTGACCCACTCAAAGGATCTTACGCCAAGATCCTTGATATGTTGGTGGAGAATGCGACCATTTCCCTACCCCCACTTAGACCCTATGATCCATCTACACCTCGACCTATAGGTTATGATGAGTCTAAAATCTGCGCTTACCACCGCACACCAGGACATGATGTAGAGGGATGCAAAGCGTTGAGAGCCATACTTCATCAGTCACCTCTCTCAGGATAGAAAGGTTAAGAAAGACAACTTACGAAGGGAGAGGCCTTTAGCTTCAATCCCCTCTCCAATACCACCTGTCCCCTCCTCACCAAGATCTATCATTATTACAACCCCACCTCTCGAAGACAATGACTTATCCCTACCATCTTCCTCCTCTCATGTTCACGAGATCAACATGATTAGTGTTGCTACTCGAGGGCAGAAAAACAATGGGAAAGCTAAAGAAAGCACACCTGCGGCCTCTCTTTCTCCGTCCACCATCCCGATCGCACCACCACCTAAAGTGGTTATTCGTGGACCTACCTACCCCATCTCTGATGGAGTTTCCCACCGAACCATGATCAAACAACTTCACCAATCACCTATAAAAATGACACTGTATGATCTCATTCAAACCTCTGAATCTCATCGCCAAGCTCTCGTTGAAATCCTTCAAGGGATAGAGGTCTTACCTAATGAAACCTTTCCCATTTACCATCTTAACACCCAACCACGTTGCTTCTCTCACCAAACAATCTACCACTTCCGTCCCTGTACAGCAAACCGCTGCTGTCAGTTTCTCCGAAGATGAAATTGTTGACTTTGGTGCAGAAGATCCTGACCCCACTCTTTTCATCTCAGCTTACGTCCGGGACATCCGGTACGTCGTGTTATGATTGATGGAGGCGCTAGCCTAAACATCATCTCTTCCAAAGCCTTCCAACAAATGAATATCCCTTCTAGCTACATGTGTGCCAACCCCACCATGTTGCGTTCATTCAATGATGCTATTACTTCTACCTTAGGCACTGTGATCCTTAACATTCGTGTAGGGCCACGTACTTTACCCGAACTCTTCTATGTCCTTGAGGGAGAATTCCAATACAACATGTTGTTAGGTCGCCCTTGGATCCGGGCTATGGGATGCGTTCCCTCCACCTTACATAGATGCATAAAATTCGAGTATGAGGGGAAATCCTACACCGTTAAAGCTGACGCTCCCCCCTTCAAAACCTGCAATATGTTATATCACCCTAATGATGTGCTTGTACCAGTCAAGACACCCATTCATCCAACCCAACCATCTACTTCGACCACACCTCAACCATCCATCTCAATCGCACCTACACCTTCAACCAATGAAACCGCCACAAATACCACTTCCTTTCCCGCGACAACATCCCCACCTCAGATCCCTTAGTAGATGTTTTTCAACGCCTTACGCTGGGGAGTATCACCTATATAACGTTAGCACTTTCCATACCCCACAGGAGTACGGACAGTTACATGCGCATCCTACCTACGACCGTCGTGTGGGGGAAGTAATCTCCTACGGACCACCTAATTGCCATACCAACCTAACGTATGGGGGTGTCGATACATCCTCTGTCACCCCTGAACCTCCCCTTGGTGTGGTTCCCTTCCAATCTGATTTTCAATATCTAACTAATCGTCGCTTCGCCCTCACCTTCTTGACGCGTTGTGCTTGGAAGGGCTTCGGTTTCGGTCTTTATGAACAAGGCCGACATACGATCATTCCTGTAACTACACGCAAACACAAAGATCATCGTGGTCTTGGATTCTCTGAACCACCTACACCAAAGACACCACATATCCATTGTATCCAGGAAGATGACGAAGTCACCCCTTCCGAACCATCATCACCCATTTTGCCATCGTCACCCATAGAATCGATAGACCCTGAATCCATCCCTCCTAACTTTTTTTTTCATAAACGCTATCTTCCTGGGTCCTCTCACTTATCAACGTGATAATGAAGACCCATCTTCTCTTCCCCTTCTATATCCAGACATGATCGAAGAGGACTCACCTTCAATTAATGTTGTTGAGTGCCAAGATGACGACTCCATCCTCACTTACCTGGGTGCGGATGACTCTTATATTCAACGCGCCTTACCATCTGAAACTCAAACCATGTTGAATGAGTCGACTATAGAAATCAACATCCACATAGAGGATGATCCTCACATTGTGAAGATCGGACAATCTCTTAACGCATCAGAACAAACGGCCTTCACTACCTTCCTACGTGCCCGCAACCAAGCTTTCGCTTGGTCCTACGCTGACATGCCAGGAATTGATCCTGACATTGCGGTCCATAACATTACCCTGAAACCCGATTCCAAACCAGTTAAACAAAAACTGAGAAAAATGCATCCACGCATTGCCCTCTTGGTCAAAGAAGAGCTTCAACGACTCCTTTCTGTTTCCTTCATCTTACCTATTGACTATCCTCAATGGATTTCTAACATCGTACCTGTTACTAAAGCAACGGGGGGACTTCGGATATGTACGGATTTCTGGGACCTTAACCTCACTTGCCCAAAGGATGACTTCCCCCTACCAAGTATTGATCAACTTGTTGATCTCACTGCGGCCATGAGATGCTTTCTCTCATGGATGGCTTCTCGGGATACAATCAAATTTTGGTAGCCCCGGCCGATCAACATAAAACCACCTTCATAACTCCTTGGGGAACCTTCTGCTATCGTGTCATGCCATTCGGCCTTAAGAATGCTGGTGCGACCTATCAGCGGGCTATGACTTACATTTTTCATGACATTATGCACACTATCCTTGAGGATTATGTCGATGATCTTCTTGGGAAATCTAAACATCGCAGTGAACATCTCGATGTTTTAACCATTATTTTCGATCACCTGTTACAATATTGTGTTCGTCTTCAACCAAAGAAATGTGTCTTTGGTGTCCTTTGAGAAAACTCCTTGGTTTTATTGTCTCTTTGCATGGCATCGAGGTCGATCCAGCTAAAGTCAAAGCTATCCTAGAAATGCCCCACCTACTAACCTCAAACAATTGCGTAGTTTGCAGGGGAAAACTCCAATCTATCCGGCGTTTCATCTCACAACTCTCGGATCGATGTCAACCTTTCCATCATCTCCTTAAAAAGGACATTGTCTTTCAATGGAGCGAAGAGTGCCACCAGGCCTTTGAGGCTCTTAAAGCCTATCTCTTGCAGCCACCCGTGCTTATCCCACCTCAAGACGATCGCCCTTTCTACCTTTACCTTTCTGCCACCGACCATGTTGTAGGAGCCATGCTCGCACATCGTGACTCTGAGCATCGAGAACAAGCCGTTTATTACATAAGCATACTCTTGTGGATTACGAGACTAGGTATACACATGTAGAAAAGTTGTGCCTAGCCCTATCATTCGTGGCCACCAAACTCTGACATTACCTCCTGAATCACAAAACTTTTGTCATCACCAACGGACCCCATCCATTATATGTACGCCAAACCTCATCTAAACCAACGCATCGCCCGATGGCTTATGCTCCTTGCCGACCTCGACCTTGAATTTGTACACCAGAAATCAATCAAAGGACAAACTATCGCAGACCAACTCACGGAAGCCCCTTTACCTGGGGAGCAGTTTACTAATTTTACTTTCCCTGACGAACTCATTGCCACTCTTTCACTCAGTGAGGAGTCATATTCAATGACCCTCTTCTTCGATGGATCCAAATGCCAGCATGGTGGAGGGGCCGGCGTTGTTCTCATTCCTCTGGACGCTGAACCTATGCCTCTTTCATTCCAGCTCGATTTCCCCTGCACTAATAATACAACGGAATACGAGGCCCTTGTTTTGGGTCTCCAGGTTGCGTTACACTTAGGTGTAAAATCTATTAACATTTTTGGTGACTCTCAATTGGTAGTCAATCAAGTTATGGGCATCTACCAATGTAAAAATGAGGAACTTCAAAAGTACAAACATTACGTGGATTCACTTTTGACCTTATTTACTCATTATTCTATCCAAACCATTCCCCGCTCAACTAACAAATTTGTGGATACTATGGCTTGCTTGGCCTCACAAATTCCTGCCTCACCAACTGACTCTGACATATTTGTCTTGGTCCAACAACTCTTTGCCCCATCTTACTCAGCCCCGGATGTTTGTATGATAAATCATGTGTCTGCCAATTCACAGGATACCTGGTATCACCAACTTCACGACTACCTTACAACCTCTGTTCTCCCACCTGACCTTACTAGTAACGGAAAACGTGCTTTTCTTAAAAGTGTTTCTCGTTATGTCATCATGGGGGGACTCCTCTTTAAACGTGGCTTTGATGGCATCCTCCTTCGATGTCTAACCGGCGCGGAGGTTACCTATACCATCCAACAAGTCCATGATGGTATTTGTGGTGGACATTTTAGTGGCCTTGCCATGGCCAAACGGATCCTTCGCCTAGGCTATTATTGGCCTACTCTTAATAACGACTACTACGAATATGTTAAGCGTTGTGTTATGTGTCAACAACATGCCAACCTTCAACATACTCCTAGCCATCCGCTACAGGTCGCACGAGATCTTTGGCCTTTCTCACAATGGGGTTTAGACCTTATTGGTGAGATTCACCCACCCTCTTCGCAACGTCACCGTTGGATAATCACAGCAACCGAATATTACACTAAATGGGTGGAGGCCATTCCACTCATTTCAACCAAAAAAGAAAAATTGTAGAGTTCATCAACCATCACATTATCTGTCGTTTTGGTGTTCCTCATCACCTGATAACAGATAATGGAAAATCTTTCAAAAATAAGTTGCTTACAAGACCTTTGTGACAACTTTGGTATCAAACTTAGCTTCTCATCACCTTACTATCCACAAGCAAATGGTCAGGCCGAATCTTCTAACAAAACCCTGACCAAAATTCTCATGAAAGTCGTTAACGATTCTGGAAAAATTGGCCTGATCACATCCCCTTTGCCCTTTGGGCTTATCGTACCAACATTCGTACCTCCACTAATGCCACCCCATTTTCTTTGGTATATGGTACCGAGGCTTGTCTTGCCTCTCGAAATACAAATACCCTCCCTAAGAATATCTCTTCAGGATATTCTCACCAATGATGATTTCCACCAAGAGCGGTTAGCCCAATTGAGCTTCTTGACGAGCGTCGTCTTACAGCTCTTGACCACCTTCAAATCTATCAAAAGCGCATCAAGCGTGCTTATGATAAGTGACTTCATGAGCGTACCTTTAAGGTTGGTGATCTTGTCCTCAAAGAGAATCAACATGTAACCAAACTCGAAAAGAGAAAACGCGGCAAATTTGCTCCAAATTGGATTGGGCCTTACATTATCACTCACACTTACGGATCAGGCACTTATCGTTTAGCTTCGCTTAATGGTAAACCTGAGCCTGAACCCCTTAATGCCTTGCATCTTCGACCATTCTACTATTGAATTTAGTGTTATATCACTTCTTATCTACCTTGCGCTCATCCCTTGAGCTCGTTTACCACCTCATACACTTTGTTTCATGCAGCTCAAAATAGAATCAAGCACACATGGTTTGGTCATCACCTCCTCTTAAAGATGCCTTCCCCTTTTTAGTCTGGTCCATGACTTAAAAGTATCAAAATAACACGTTCTCAATTATACGCTTATGGGATATTCTTGAGTCAAACTTTCTACAAAACTAGATGCTTCATGCCAAATGGACATCTAGACCTCTAAGTTATACATAGACTGCTCCCTCGAAGGACAGCTATGTGCAAAACCACTTCTACTATTATAAATAGACTGCTCCCCCGAAGGACAGCTATACACAAAAACCGCATCTGCTACTATAAATAGACTGCTCCCTTGAAGGACAGCTATACAAAGTCAGCCTTTATCAGAAGCTTCTCGCATTGATCAGCTTCGTGAAGACCTCAAGAACAACAAAATACATATCCCATGTAGACTTCCCGCATCGATCAGTCTATATCCAGAAAAGTAAAAAGTAGTATTCCAAAGCACTTTTGAGTCATGGACTTGTCTATTTAGGTTTGGTTCTCTTTCGTCAGAATAATCACCTTATAACAAGTTCTCTGCACCCCAACTATATCAACCACCTCACCTCACCATTCATCAAAGCAACAAAACTCAAGGGACGTGACGTATATCCGATATATTGTGATTATACAACTCTTTTCACCTATCGACTTCTCGCCTATGCAAGGCACCTAGGGATTCAAGCTCATCCTACGTTAATATGTGGTTTGTTTAGCTCTTCTCAACTACGGGACACTTTTGCCTCTTTTACTCAAATTTAGGATTATGTGTTGACCTTAATCAGGACACGGTTCCCTACTACTTGGGTAAGCTAACTTTCGCTTCACCTATACCTACACCAACATCGCCAATTCCTTACCAACACCAACAACATTACCCTACCAATATCAATATTTTTACCAACCAACAAATTGTCTAACCACAACCAAATTGCCTGAATTCACCTCTCCCTGGTCCTAAGGGAGAACTACATCGGTCTGAGGCCCCTCCTTGCTTTGTGCAATGGGCTATGTAGGCAGCACTTAGGAGACATGAGGGTCTCCCAAGGTTAGCTCGACCATCCCCTACCATAACCTATCATGTGTGGTAAATATAAATCTTTTTGTGTATTTCTATTTGATCACATTCATCTTTATCCTTTTTTAAAAAAAAAACATTCAAAACACAACCATTCTTATTATTATCATAACTCAAATCAACATACATATTCAGTTTTATTTAGATGTTAAACAAATACATCTTCTCTATCATCGACGCGCAGGTCGGCATCCTTATTTATTCTTATACCCCTATGAAATTCACTTAGACCCTTGCGCCTCCTCCCGAATCAGGTGGTGATCGCGATCGTCGATGCCACTCACCTGGCCTCTCCATCCTCAAAGGTGCCACTGCTATTGGTTCCTCCCACTGATCCACCAACATCTCCTGTAACATACGAATACGCCCTCTCGCGTGGAGGAATCTTGCCTCTAGTCTCTCCACTCGTAACTGCGAAACCTCTAACAATCCCGTTGTCTCATTCACCTGTGTTTGAAGCTGGTGAACCAAATCCTGCAGGTGGTCTCTCTCCACTGTAATCACAGCTATGTCAGGATGATCGGCCCTCTCACGTACACCTCGCAGCTCTGCTACCCACCATAATCTATAAGCCTCTGTCACTCCCGCATCCATTACCCTGCGATCGGCTGCTATCTCTTCTGGTCCTTCTGGAGGTGTCGGCCGGGAGGTGAGAATGCTGCCTCGGCGTCGATCCTCATGTATGGTCTATAAGCCATGGGTATATCCTGAACAAATCCAAATTGTCACCGCACACGTGATCTAGAGGAATCCTCTCGTACTCACCTGGCCTATGCCCCGATCCACCTTAATCGCTCTACACCCCTCAAATCCTCTGCTATGTTCTCTGTCACCATATAGTTCCCGTAAGGCCTCCAACGGATATCCGCAATCGTCACCATCTCCCATACCTACCTATAATACTCGATGTCATCTATCACGGCCTGGGATCTCGCCTCTTGTTCTGTCTGGACCCATCGTCTGAATCCCAACCTCTGCACTCCTGTCTCTCTTTCCTGGATTGGTCGGCCTATTGGTCACACACACACAATGTGCTCATAGGCCCAACAATGTAATAAGTATGCACAATCCAGTGTCATCCTGTGATTTCACCTGCAGGCCCATAAACCCCTGTATAGCTCCGCCAGATATGCGGGTGCCCATGCGAAAGTCACGCTCCTTTCTATCATTTCCCAAATAATACACATCAATGCTTTTGGAAATCTTCCCCCATCCACCCTCGGTAATGCATAATACCCCACCGCTATCATTAATACCACTGCCAACCTTGTTTCCTCAGGGTGTGTTGCATACATTGTACCATAAGTGAATGTCAAACCTCGCTGTGTCAAATCTCATGCAATTGAACCAAATACTTTTCATCGCTCCCACGCCATGCTAGGCCCCCTTTGATACACTTTGGTCTTCCCGTAAATTGGGAGCCTCAAAATTCTAAACACATCTTCCAACGTCACTGTCATCTCCCCTGTTGGCAGATAGAAGGTATTCTTTTCCGATTCCACCTCTCAATCAACACCTACAACATAGCATGATTGCGTGTGATTCATGAATAATAGCAGATTCCACTTAACCCCACATGGTTTATCAATGCCCATTCAGCTGGTGTTACATCCGCTCGGACTCGTGACAACAAAGCTGGCACACTATCATTCATCCTCAACCCTGCCTCTGCCTGCATACATCAAATCAACAAACAAACCATTCAATAAATCAAATCCCCAAGTGTTTTTTCTCACATTCTGGAATTTCATACAGTAACCGATATCGGTTATAGATAACCGATACCAGTTGCCTAACCGATACCGGTTATCTCTAAACGATACCGGTCACTGTCAAACATATACAGCCTACTTAAAAACATCCCCTACGATAATTATTTTGCTCGTTTACTCCTCTCTGCACCTACAAACATACGCAAACCCCGCTTACCTACCCCATAACACTCACCCCATCCCAAACCCTTACCTATCACCTTTTCTTTCTCATCTCTATCCACTTACCTTCTCTCATCCTATTCATAAAACATGCAAGAATTAAATTACAACCAAACAATTTACCTCTTGGGACGCAGCAGCTTGAGGTGGAACCTGTCTTCCCTCTCGTCTCTGCCTCCCTGGATGCTTCTCCTTGTTCAGCCATGTTCACCACCCTCTTCAATATAACTTGCCTTTCTGCCTTCTTAATCTCAGCCCACAATCACTTTACCTATCTCTTTCTTCCTTATCACTCAATTCTCCCATGCAATTACCTATATCAGTTGTCAAACAGCGTCGCATTCTCATATTTAACTTATTGCATGCCTCTAAAAATAAGAACTCAAGTTGTCTCCCAAGCTTTTCTATTTTTAGAAAAGCTTGTTTTAGCATAACCGATATCGGTTACCTAACCGGTATCGGTCATATATCTACCGGCATCGGTTAGCTAACCGATATCGGTCATATGTCTCCCTTTGCTTAAACCTAGGCCTTTTCTTCATTTTTTTTACAAATTTTTGGTGGCGCCCACCTCTTTTTCCTACATAACGACATCATTATCAATATTTGTCATCAAAATCCCATCAACACATATACATATCATCACAATTTCATCAACATCATCTATCTACATTAAATTTCAAAACCATCGACAAAATACATGCGACATTTTAATATATACATCAAACCCATCATTATACACACCATGTGGATCAAACTCATCATCTATATACATTAAATTTCAAAAACCATCGACAAAACACATAAGACATTTTTTTACACACCATGTGGATCAAAATCATCATCTATATATATCAATGTCAAAATATACAACTTGCCCTACATGGGGGCCTCTGTGATCTAAAAATAATACAAAGTTGGCGCACGCAGGCCGCTATCCCTGTCAAAATCTCGACTCGGCTCACAGGCCGGTCTCTCATGTCAAAAATATACTCGGCTCAGGCCGGTATCAACTATACAACATGTACTCGGCTCGCAGGCCGGTATATACAACAAAAATGAATAAATAAATAAATCATATGTGGGCACGCAGGCCTCTATATACATATCCGGTTCGCAGACCGGTGTCTATATCCAATATCAAAAACCCATCACCACTCCCAGGATGTCTCAGCTCTCTCCACCACCCTCGGCCTGTCTCCCTACTGGTCCCTGTGCTGGCTCTCGCCTCCTCCCTGTAACAGACCCACCGGCTGTGGCTGCGCCTCCCTGGGATCTCTGGCTCCGGGATGTCTCGGCTCTTGTGCACCGCATATGGCTGATAGTCAGCCCTGGTACCATCGAGGACGTCCTGATAATACCGGGCCTCCGCTCTCGCCTCCATATAGCGGGCCCATGCCACCATGGCTAGCTGGGGCTGGTCCTCGACTCCTAATAGTAGTGGCCCCTGTCCTGCCGGTACACCCCGTGCTCGTGGGGTGCTCTCTGGTGCACGTGCTGGTGCACATGGCTGTTGCTCGCAGGCTGGCTACTGCTCTGAGCTCTGCTGGCTAAGCACCGCCTCGTAGCACCCCCAATATGTGCCTCGCTGTGCAGCAGCAGTAGCTACCCTATAATAATCGCACTGTCCTAAGAGCCGGTCCCTCTCCTTATAAAAGCCGCCAAATCTCGTCTGGGCGGGCTATGCTCTCTCGCTGCTTCTCTCCCGCCCACCAAACCAAAAAGGCCCTGTCACTCGGCATCATCCACTTTATCGTCAATCGGTCTCTCTACTACCCAGGTCGGGTCAATCAAGCTCAATGGCTGCGGTGTAGGCGGTGGGGCCTCTACATCATCCCTCCGATCTCGGGGAAGGGAGGTGGCTCATCCTGTCAGCAAGCCCAACTGCCGTCATACCCTCTCTAGGGGTATCCATTCATACTCCCGTGCCTCCGTCTCACTATCCAGAAACTATACTAGATCCAAGCATCATCTTGCTCGGGCTCCTCCTCGGGGCTGATGGCCTCTAGTAGGGCCTCCATATAATGTCCAGTGTGGTCAAGCCCTCCAACATATGACAATAGTAGGCCACATCCCATCCTCGCGAGCACCACTGTGGTGGCCCACGACCCCCAACCACCTCTCTCAAATCCATATCTATATACAATTTGGCCCCACAGCCTGGGGGCAGCCCTACTGGTCATATACAGATGATGTGCTCGTATGCCCAGCAGTGTAACAAAAATGTCGAGCAAATACCGAATCACCTCATACGGCGATAACCCCACAACTCTCTGTATAGCTGCACCAGATACACTGGTGCCCAGGCATAACATGTATGCTCCTCTACCATCTCGTGTAAAACTCCCATCAAAGCCCATGGGAAGCGGCCTCCCTCTGAGTCCGGGAGGGCGAAGTAGGTGATACCTATCATCATCAACACGGCAAGCCATGTCTCCTGTCGTGTTGTGCACGCGATACATGTCGCCATAGGTAATGCTCGCGCTGTGATAGGTCAACAATGGGGCTGCATCCCCGAATACATGTAGGATACTATCCATCACTATCTCTCGCATCCGCCCTTAACACCGCCTCACCTACGATCGGTAGTCGGGATGCGATATACATCCTAAAGTAATCGTCATCTCTCCAAGAGGGAGATGGAAGACATTGGTTGCCGATCCCATCTCTCGATGAGGGTAACCATCAGCCGTGGGTCCCTATCCATAGCTTCTATACCATGGACTCCTCCAAGTCCAACCTCTCGCATGATGCCCCCTCGACATCACACTGCGACACATGTGGCCGCATCCGCCTCAATAGCAGGGCATCCGATCCCACATCATGAGCTGGCTAATGGCATGCCTAAAAAACAACCCACTTCATCTAGCCTACCCTTTACAATAAACACCTATCTTAACTCTCTATACCCACTTACCCACCCAACCACAACTTGACTCTACAACACACATCTACACCCACCTATCTTACCTAACATCTCTTATATCCTTTCCTTATCTCACACCCTACCAAACCCATCTACTCTAGTCCTAACTATAATTCCTTATCTCACACTCTACCACCCACCACTCAACTGGCCTCCACTCCAATCACCTCTTCCTATGCCACCTCCTCCCCTCCCCCTTCACCCCAAACTCCTCAAGGTTCAACAGGTCAAATCACTTCCCACCTCGCAGGTCCTACTCAATTTGGGTGCTCAAATTCACAAAGTAATAAAAGTGACAATGAGAGCCATATTTTTCTTATTATAGGTTTTGACCTATAACCGATACCCACTATTTTGCATTCGGACTAGAATACCGCCGTGATCGACTTCTAACCGATATCGGTCCACACATAACCGATATCGGTTATTTATTTCCTTTTACACCTAAAACTCTACCCCCCTACCATTTATCCACCAATCTCCACTTTTTACACCCTCCATCACCTACCCAAAACCCACATCTAAGCTTTGCACATAACTAGCCTTATTTTGACCTCAATCAGCCTGGTCCGACTCTCAAGGCCACACCCAACCAATCAGCCATGGCCCCAACCTCCTGGCCTCCACCAATCAAACTCGCACCCAACCAATCATGCTCCACTCTAAGGCCACCTCAACCAATCGTCACCCGACCTAAGGCCGCAAATTCACAACTAATGATGACAGTATTTTTCTTTTTATAGGACCCGACACATAACCAAGGCCGCACCTCCCAACCAAGGCCACCCTAATCGGGCCCAACCAAGGCCATCTCTACCAACCACCCAAGGCCACACCCAACCAATCAAGCCCGACCTAAGGCCGCACCCAACCAATCAGGCCCAACCTAAGGCCGCACCCAACCAATCAGGCCCGACCTAAGGCCACACCCAACCAATCAGGCCCGACCCAAGGCCACACCCAACCAATCAGGCCCGACCCAAGGCCGCTCCCAACCAATCAGGCCCGACCCAAGGCCGCAACCAACCAACCAATCAGGACCCAAGGCCGCCCACCAATCAGCCCCCCAAGGCCACACCACCAATCGCCCGACCCAAGGCCGCCCTCAACCAATCAGGCCTAACCCATGGCCCTCACTAATCAATCGGCCCGACCCAAGATCACACCAATTCAGTACCTCGACCAAGACCTACAAATTACAATTTTATCCACCCATCATGTAGCTTTTTGTTCAATCAGGCTCACCTGTTCATGTTTTAGCATGATTAGGATACTTGACTTGATCAGTCGACCAACTTTTCCTAGACCGAGACCGTGACGTTTATCTCAACCAAACCAACCATTTGTACTGCCGAACATGCCTAAACGTTCCTATACCTTACCCGTTATATCCCCTGGTGCTACTTCCTATGCCTTGGATACCAGGATTATATCAACCTTGTTTGGATAAATTATCGACCTTTGCCTATGTATTGCTTGTTTGCTCTTCAAATCGTGTACCCTGATAACACTACTGCATTTCAACGTGCATCTGCTTCCTTGAACTTACACCACTCATCTTACCATCATCTCATCATCATTTACCCTTTATCAACCCTATCCCTGATTTCACGTCACCTCAATCTGTGATAGATTTGAGGGGGATTACCTATACCCTTAACTGGGGCAATCACTTCTTATTAATTGTCAGTGCAGCTTTACAAGACAAGCTACATGACAACAAGGGGCTAATGTAGACACCAAATTTGTGTCTTACGACACCCTGTGCCCCACATCTCATTTCGCAACCTAACCTCACCACCTAAACCTTGCACAATTATTTATTACTTACCTTATAATTAATAAATCCACATTTTCAAACCTGCCACCTCATTTCACCACCTCATCATGACCTAGCCCTAACCCTAAACTAACCTAATTAAGACCTATAACTTGGTCTACATCCACACCCATGACTAATTACCCCTCACCCGCACCAAAACCAACCTAATAATGACTTGACCAAGCCCACAACTAATCTCTCGGGAGAAAAGGAGGGAAAGTTGGCTATTTTACTAAAAATAGCCCACTTTGACTTAACCGACATCGGTTCCTACTCACCGCGCCGGTTACATAACCACCATCGTTCCTGTAAATGACTTCCCCCAACCAAAAACAAAGGATCTGGAATTCATTGGAAAGATCAGGAATTCACTTGGCAGAGCAGAGACAAGTGAAGAAAAGAGAAGAGTTTGCAGAGAAGGACATCAAGCCCAAGACCGCAACTGAGTAACTAGAGCACAACGACACTCATCCAAGCATTGGGAGAGAAGATAGCTCATCTTTGATTGCCAGATCATCCCACCTGAGCCCTACCTTCACCATCACAGTCCTTGGACCTGTATCTTCATCAGAAACTAGTAAGTAGTGTCTTGTACGTTCTTTTAATAACATTTCTTGAACTTCTGAATCACAGTAATTATAAGTCTACTCCTAGATCTACTACCCAGTAACACCCTACATCTAACTATCATTCCTCTACCCTTACATTGCCCCAAAATAGCCTCCATACTCTCGAGTCTTCTCCATCACCCCATGGCTTATCCCTAATCATTTACCACCTTATAAACACCATAGCCACCTCATAGCCAACCTTCATTAAAAGCCCCTAAATCACTACCCCTACCGATATCGGTTATCAAAACCCAGACCGGTGTCTAACCATAGTTAGTTATACAAAGGACCGGCATCGGTCACTGTGACTCAAACCAAAACCAGCCTTTCCTCTATTGCTTTTAACGAGGTAATTAAATTGTAATTTTGCAATAACTTCTTTGTTAGAATTTGTGTTAATTCGTATTAAGAGGGGAACTGACCACCTTCGAAAGGAAGTCTAATATTTCTTGGGCCCAAGGCAGTTCCCTCATTTATTGTCTAACTATAATCTCCTGGTCTTTTATTCTTACTTGCAGTAGTCCTTCCTATAAAAAAGGAGTTCTTTGCAATCGATCCGATCTCTTTCTACGGTACGTGCACACCCTCCCAACATTCAATAGGTATTCCTCCTAGCCCTAACCCTTATCTGCTTCTCAAGAAATCAAATCATGCCTAGAATAGATGCTGAGTCGGATTGTGGCTGATTAGATAGTTGTAAGATAACTATCCCTGGATTTGCGTTCAAAAATCTTCTCATCCTTTCCTGATTGAAAGGGTCGTAGATGCAAAATATCCGGATGTGGTTAGAATAGATAACTCCCATCGGTTTTGGAACTTCAGAGAAGTTTAAAACCATAGGAAATTGTTAAGGATCAACACCGTGAGAGTTCCGAACTATACCCAGGAGTTCCGAAACTAAGTCTGAAAATTCTGGAACTAAATACTAGAGTTCTGGAACTAAGTCTGAAATTTCCGGAAGTAAATGATGACTGTGTGATGGAGTTCCGAAACTAGATTGGAAGTTCCGAAACTAATCTGTGTAGGAACAGATGCTACCAAAAACATACTTGAACGCTACATGCTTCATTTCCTCGATTAATTAGACCTACTTTATTACAAAACTGAATTTCAAACACACACTTCATTAGGAATTTTAGAGCTTTTAACATTAGAATCACAATCAATCAAAAGATAGACAATTACATCCTAACTCATATCGATCAAAAAAAAACTCATAAAATGTAATCAACTTAATAAAAATGAGAGTAAGATGAGATCATATATTATACATTAATCAGACATATTCTGGCCTCATCATTTCCCCCAAACTTACTTGTTTGTAAGTCCCTTTACAAACTTCATTCTTCAAAAGTGGGGTTATATTTTCTGCATTCCATTTGATTGCTCAGATCAAATGGATGAAACTTTATTTTCCAATGTTTAAACTTAGATGTACTGTACCTTGCTCCCGCTTCTATTTTCCTCTCCCACTCTTCAAATTCAATAGGATCTTGACATTCACTATTTTCCTAAGGAGACACGGGGAGACAAGTAGAGGGGCCTTGTTTTCATTCCCATCCATATTTGCGCATAGGTTTCATTGACTGTGGAATTATTGTGCATAATTCGTTTGCCCTTTCTAAACTCCAGATCAGATTTGTAGGGATATTACCTCCCTTCTTCTCAAGGAAATATTAAGGAGTTCCCACATCTTTGAGCATCCTTCATAAATATCTTCAAAATTTTCCTCCTCATAGGAGTTGAAGGCATCAATACTCTTTTATAGAATGGAAAGATAATGTGTCTTGAATCTCTCATCAAAGGAGTGAGTTCTAAAGTGTATGAGGAAGGCGTATAGGTTTACCATAGTGAGCTCTCATACACAGCACTGCTTGAGCTATATTTCAATAAAAATTTAGATTCCCTTTCCTTTCATGTAATATGGTTTTACTGCAATGTAGACAAATGCATTGAGTTGGCTCTCCCACATATACAAATTGATCATAAATCTTGTGTTTTTATCTAGCATAAAATTACAAACATAAAATTCACACGTAATATTTTTTCGCTCAGAATGGATAGAGAGTAAGCTTCAATGAATTCAAATTCATCTTTTAGTTCATGTGGAAGCCCACATGCAACCTTTGACAATTCTTGTAAAATGAACTACTCTTCTAAAAACACACTATATGCGCAGAGAGGGCCTCCCTACGAGAAAAGAAATTTTTCACTCATAATACGTACCATATATGAATTTTTCCAAGACATTTATATTTATTTCCTTCCTCCTTATAAAACTTTTCTTCCCATTATTTTCTTGCCTTCTTCTCTTCTTCCATCTTGGTCTTCAATTATTCATTTGATGTTTTGGCTTCTCTGAGTTCCCTGCAAGTTTCATTCCATAGTTGTTTGAGTGGCAAATAGGTTAACTCGGTGCATCTGTAGAGACTGGACATAACACTCTATTTTCTAGAAGTTTGAAATTCTTCCTCTTTTTCTATCAGCTGTTTCTTGGTTGCTGATAATTCCTTAGTCCTAGCTACAAGATGAGTTGTTAGCTCTCCAATGAGCATTTCCCTTTGTTCTAATTTGAGTTTGAGGAAATCTAATTCCTCATCCTTTTCTCTGATAATGAGCTCTACTCTAGACAAGAACAGAGCTCCGTTTAACTTGATTTCTTTCTTCTTCCTCTGAAATTACTTGAGGAGTTGGGAATTCTTCCTCTATCAAAGGAAATTTTCCTTTTCTTCTCCAGGATTCCAACTCTTCTTCTTCATGTGGCAATGCTGATGGTTTAGCCAATTCCTGAAAATCTTGCTCTTTAAGTCTCTCCTCTCCTCTATCCATTTCAACTTGACTTGGCTTAGGAGGAGTCATGGCCATGCTGCCCAAAATATCAAACTTCCTTTTCCATCCTTTCCTGCTCACTTCTTCCCTTTGGGGTTTCCCTTGACCTCTTATAATTTTTTCTTCTCTGGGGAATTTCAACATGCCCAACGGTGGATTTCCTTCTAGAGATTCTTCTTACTATTCTTTCTTTCTCTTGCATGGGTGAGCTATCACTATCAGAGACAAATATTAGCTCCCCTGAAGCTGCTACAGAAGAAGGAATTTCCTTCAAAGGTACAAAAGGCTCTGTTGTTTTGATCTTTCTCATAGACCTTCTTCTTTTTGGTATATTCTCTCTTTCCATTTCCCTTTGTTCTTCTGCAGGGGCATCAATTTCTAGATTAGTTGAAGGAGAGACTCAAAGGGCTGAAATTGTCCTTCTAATAATATTAGGGTTTTTCTTGAACTTGCCAAGAAACTTGTCCCAAATTTCTTCTCCATTTTTCTTTGATAGAAAATGGTGTTGGCATATTAAATGAATTAGACCATGATGCCTGATTGTCCCAACACCCTAGGAATACCTCTGAGCCATGGTCTGGATAGAATAAAAAAGAAACCCTGGAAGGTTTATTATGTACTTAGGTTTTGTGGCTCCATACTTTAGATATATGAGCATTTTTAAAACTTATTTTCCCACAAACCCAAATTTACGATCACAGGTTAAATATTTCACTATCCAAAATGCAACCTTGTCAAAAGGTTTGGGCAAACTAGCCCCTCTGACCCTTTTATGATTTTATTTGTATTGTAGATGTACTAGGGTTCAGTTTCTCCTTCTTGTAGTAAGACTTCAACCAGTTCTTTCAAAGTCCCTTTGGCAGGTTGTGGGACATGCACAATTGGCACTCCAGACATGTTACTTACAGTATTTATAGAAAAAGGAATAAAGATATTTCTCACCTTTGTCTTGGATTGCTCTAGGTTTATGAAAATTCTCTTACCAATTCATCATTATGCCTTGAAAATTTCTTCAGGAACTCTAGCCATCCTGCATGCTCAAAGATAGATGCCACTTCTTCATCTGCGAGTAATTGGAATCATCCTCTGGTTCTAATTTCTTTTTAATCCCCATATCAGCTTGAGTTTTGTCTCTTTTGATTTTGTGCAAATTGGTTGTAGGCCCTCTTGCTTAGCTGTGGAACTCGACGATCGCTGTGGTCATGGAACCTTTTTCGTAGCTACGAATTCTCTGTTCTTTTGTGGAACAAAAACTTAATTTGTTTCTCCTCCTCAAAATATCTCTGCAACTTATTTCACTTGATTTTTCAATAATGATTACTAATGATAACCATGCCACCACTTATTCCATCCAAATCATCTTCATGATTACACACTTGTAATCATAATGTATAAATAGATGACTCATCATACCTACTTTTAAATTAAGTCAAATCACACATGCAAACATTTAATTCAACCCTAAATAATTTAAAATATATAATTATCATCCTTGATGATGTAATCCTTTTTTGGGCTATGATGATTCGTCATTCCTACAAGTGGAACAAAACATGATTAGATAAGACAATCTGAAATTCAAAAGAATTTCCTTTTATTTAAACTAGCCAAAAGAAGAGGTCATCCATCATTTGTTGGTTTTCAATTGAACTTTGAGATAAAAAATTTTGGGAAGAAAACACCATTTGTTGGTTTTCATCTTCTTCCTTTTATTCTAGATCTATCATCTAGTTATTTGATAATTTTGGAATAATTGGGTTCTTCCATATGATCAAATTCTTTGTATACTTTAGTCTTCCTCAAGAATTCATCCTTAGTGGGAGGCTTCCTATAGAGTTTTAGCCTATTCCCATTGACCAATAGCATTCTACTACTGCCATCAATGGGAAATAACTTAATATAACCATTGTCAAATATCTACTCAATCTGATAGGGTCCCAACCATCTGGTTCTCAATTTTCCCTTGAATTGTTGGTACTTAGAATCAAACAACAATGCCCAGTCTCCTAATTTGAATTTCTTTTTCTTGATATGTGTGTCATGTCATTACTTCCTTTGCTCTTGAATTATCTCTATCTACTAAATTGCTTCCATCCTTAATTCATCCAACTCATTGAGTTGAAGGATTATTTCTTTTTGAGCTGCATTCAACTCAAGTCCCACCTTCACTGTTGTCCTCAATGTCTAAAGTTCAAACTCTAAGACAACAAGGATTTTTACCATAGACTAATTCATATGGTGAAAACCCTGTTGTAGTTTTCAAGTTGTATTATAAGCCCATACAACTTGGGTAGTCTCTTTACGCAATCTTTTCTCCCACTTCAACTAGTTTGGTAAGGATGTTCTCCAATTCTTAGTTTGTTACTTCACTTGTCCATTTGAATATGGGTGACATGGAGACGAATTCTTATGATTTATTTGGTAATACCTTGTGAAATCTTGGATAATATTAGACATGAATTGTGGTCCTTGATCTGAAACTATGCTCCTTGGTGCTCTAAAGTTTATCATAATTATGTTGGAAAGGAAATCAGCAATCGCTTTCTTCAAAGTGGCATTTGTCAATGCCGCACTTCGCCATTTTGTCACATAGTCAAGACACACAAGAATATATTCCTTCCTTGTGAAGGAGGATTAAAGGGACCAAAATATATGATCCCCATCTCTCAAATGGTTCAACCACAACTTGAGGTCAAGAGGCATTTCATTGGTGAAAGCTGGTTGTCCCATCCTTTGACAAGGATCACACTTTGGTTGATATATCTCTTCACATCCTTATATAGAGATGGTTAATAACAACCAAAGCCAAGTATCTTATAAGACGTTATTTTCACTTAATAGTGTCCTCCACTTGGTTCGTTATGACATGCTCTAAGGATGTCAAATATTTCATCCTCTCTTACACACTTGCACAAGACAAAATCAAGACCACATTTAAATAGCATTCCATTTAACCATTTGAATTGTGCACTAGTTTTAATTAACTTATTTATTTGTTTCTTAGTGAAAGAAGGAGGAAACTTCCCTGTTGCAAGATAATTTTTCATATCAGGAAACCATGGTGTACTTGCTGAGATTGCAAATAGTTTTTCATCTGGAAAGTTATCCTTGACTAGATCTTGCTCCCATGTGGTGGTTAGTCTTGACAAAAATCAGCTACCACATTAGATTTACCTGGATTGTCCACAATGGTAATATCAAATTCTTGCAAATGTAATAAGAATATAATTATTCTTCCTCCAACCACTAGTTTGTTCATTAAATACTTAATTGTTGAATGATCTTTGTGTACAAATATCTTATACCCTATAATTTAATGTCTGAATTTATTGATTGTGTAAATCACATCAAGAAATTCTTTTTTAGTGGTGGTGTAATTATTTTCAAAGTGGGAGTAAGATTCCCGCTAAGATAATAAATGGCATACAACTTTCCTTCCTCATCTGTTTGTCCCAATACTGCACCAATGGAATAATTTGAGGCATCTGTTTGGATATGAAATGGATTTTCCCAATTAGGTCCTCTCAATATTGGGGAATTGATTAATTTTTCTTTGAATTCTTTAAAAGCATGCTAACACTTTTCATCCCAAATAAATTCATAGTCCTTGGTTAGCAAATTAAACAAGGCTGCAAATATTTTACTTGAAATATTATATAAAGCACCTATAGCACCAAGAATTCCCTAGAAATGATTTGATATCTCGTGGGGGTTTGAGGAATAGGAAAATCTAAAATGATCCTAATTTTGTTTTGATCCACCTGAATTTTGTATTTTGAAATATGTTGTCCTATTACAATCCCCTCATCCACCATCATCAAACACTTTTCATCACTAAGAGATAGGTTGTGTTGTTCACGCTTGTTAACACTCATCAAGATCTCTCAAAGCATCTTCAAATGTTTCTTCATGTATAGTGAATTCATCCATATATACCTCAACACAATCATTTGTTAGATCAGCAAATATTGCAAGTACAACTCTTTAGAAAGTTGCGGAGCATTTCATAAACTAAATAGTAACACCCTATAGGAAAAGGTTCCCATGGACATGTAAATGTAGTTTTGTCTTGATCTTCAATAACAACTCGATCTTATTGTACCCACTAAAGCCATCCAAGAAAGACAATTATTGTTTACCTGAAAGGTTATCCAGACATGATCTATGAATGGTAAGGGAAAATAATCTATCATTATGTCTTTGTTCGGTTCCATATAGTCAACACATATTCTCCATTTTCCATTCCTTTTTGGGAACAATTACAATAGGAGATACCCATCGCTATCTCGATATAGGATAGATAAAACCTACTTGTAATAATTTTTAATTTCTTGTTTGACTATATCCCTTATAGTTGGGTTAATCCTTCTTTGAGGATGCCTAACTCGTTTAATGTTTTCAGTATAGATGTGATGAGTGTAGATACTTGGATGAATCCCATTCATGTCTTTGTATTCCCAAGAAAAAGCTTTAGTATAATTTTTTAGAACATCAAACAATTTAGGTTATTCATCATCCTTCAGCCAGTTGTTAATGTTTAAAGTTTTACGTGGTTGAATTTCAACATGCTTGGTTCCAATATGTGATGAAATGATTTGTGGGAAGTGTTTCATTAAAGTATTTAGTGGACATGCATGTGGTAAGAAAATATGGTATGTAGCAACCTCTCCAAAAGTTCCTTAAGAGAGAATACTAGGAAAAAGGATAGTAATGAGAATTATGATACTTATCTCTTTACAGGCCAAATTCCTTGTCACTGCTACTTTCCAGAAATTATTCACCACTTCCTGATGTACTTGAAACTGAAGCTACTGATTCATCCTCTCCCCACAAGAAATATCGTTCCTCCAGAGTGAAATCATTTTCAATCAAAGAGAAATGCTATTGTCGTGGTTCCAAACTATAACCGTATGTTCTAGAACTAATTTCACAGGTTCCGAAACTAAGTTCATGGGTTCTAGAACTAAGTTCACGGGTTCCAGAACTATTTCTGATTACACTAAAGACAACAAGTTCTCATCCAATGGTGGATTAATCATCTCTTCTACTTCTCTTACATGATCCTACAATGTGATCATAGCCAAAGAAGACAAATTTTTCTTATTAGTTTAAGGAGAATCAACCCACAATTGTTCATGATTGTCAATAAAAGGTCAGTGTGGTAAGATATAAGGAAATTTGTTTAGAGTTCTTACCATTCAAGATTGTCATATCACCTAACCTACAATCTATCAAAGCAGCAACTGTAGCTAACCATGGTCTGCCCAAAATAATGGGATAACCCAATGTTTTACCTTTTGGCTGCAATATAAGAAAGTCAACTGGATATTCCCATGACTCTACCATAACCGCCATGTCTTCAATAATTCCTTCTGGTTTTGCTACAGATTGATCTGCCATCTGCAATATGGTATTAGTAGGTTGTATACCCATTAATGGTAATGTTTTCAAAGTATCCACTATCATTACATTGATAGCAGCTCCCAAATCTATCAAAACATTATGTACATCTTTATTTCCTATAGAGATAGAAATAATAGGACTTCCATGATCTCCGTATTTGGGAAGTAATAGTTTTCTTGCTAATAAATCAGCAAGTTTCCCATCTACTTTGATAGTCTTGGGATACTGTTTCTTTCTTCCAGGATTTTTCATGCATAACATTTTGATCAATTTGTTCAATTCTGAATATCTTTAATTGCTTGTAATAGTGGTATTTCAATATTCAATTTCCTTAATTCCTGAACCAATTCAAACTCCTTGATTTCTATATCTTCTTTGAATCTCTCAGGAAATGGAGTCTCAGTAGTGTTGCTATCTGGCTCCTTTTCTTTTCTTTCTATATCCTCTTTTGGAACAACAATACTAGGGTTCTCATTTTCTTCTGTCATTTCAGTGATTATAAGGGGTGGATTGTTAATGATTTTCCCAGATCTAGTTTGAATATCCTTACAATCCATAAGCATGTAAATCAATTGATTTTTTAGGTTCTGTTCCATAAATAGGAGTTGTTTGTTTGTTTCTAGGGTTTGCTACTGGTTGTGTTGGCATTTGTGTTTGGACTACATTCTTAGTTTGTGAATTCTATGTAGGGGATCCCATGATGGCCTGTTGATTCTGATTTGGATATGTTCTTCCTTAAGAATAATTACTAGGGTTCCGTCTAGGTTATGACCAAGCATAAGGATTTCCTTGACTAGCCCATGGTTGTTGATGTCCCTAAGCATACCAAGCTTGATTTTCCCAATCTTGAGGGTTCCAATTTGGTTGAGGTACTCAAGGTGGTTGTCCCCAATTTTTGGTACTCGACTAAGTAGCACACATGGCATAGTCTAGGAATTAGGACTGATCTTGGCATAAACCGTCCTTAGTTATGTTATCTCTAAAAAAATTCAACTCTTCTCGTTGTAGATGAGGCACTTTGGTTTGTTTACGTTGATTCTTAATAAATGGAAGTAAAGAACAAACATCAAGATTATATTCTTTAGATTCACGTATAAGACACATTTTTTTTTTATCCAAAGGACAGTCTCTTAGTGCATGCTTCTTCCTCCATCTAGGACAACACATAGCCAATGGTTCATGTTTGGGATTTTCTTTAGCTTGTAATCCATCCATAGAGAGGTTAATTACACTAAAATGTCTATTTTAAAGTTTTCTAACTCATCCATTAGTTTGTTCATATCTGGATTCAGACTTTTCACTAATTTTCCTTTTCTAGGCCCACCTCTTGTTCTAGAATATCTTCTACAAATCTCCTTAATTTCATTCATTCTTAATTGATCAATGTCTCCACCTCCTATCAAGTTAAGGGCTTACCTAGATTCGTCATCTAATTCTTTAAGAAAAATGGTTTTACTTAACTCCTCTTGAAGCACAAATCCAAATTTTTTGCTAACAAAGAGGAATCTGTCTAAATAGTCTTCTATGTTTTCATCTTCCTCCTACTTGATTTTGAAGAATTCTTCCTTCCTATTTCTCCCTCTACAATAATCCTGGTATTTATCTAGGAAGGTAGTCTCCATTTTTTCCCAAGTGATAATAGACTTGGATGGTAATCCCATGAACCACCTCATTGCTTCATCCTTCAAAGTGGATGGAAACAACTTGATTTTTGATTATCTATTTTATAATCATAGGTTTGACATAGTACCTTGAACTCAAACAGAAATTGGTTAGGATATTTAGATGAAATCCCTCTAAATGTGGGTAAATGTGTAGGTGAGATATTTTTCATTGATGTATCATCATCTCCCAATTGGATTGGATAAGTAAAGGTCCTATCAGGTACTCTCTTAGCTTCTCGTTCCATTTTAAAAATATTTTCTAATTTTTCTCCCAATCAATGTGGTAAGCGGTATGCCTTGGGGAAGGTGAATTATCAGGAGTATGAGGTTGATTACTCAATTGAGAATCGAAACTCACCCTAAATGGATCTTGAGTAATAAGCCTTCTCCTAAAAGTTCCACTTCCTTCAAGTGATTGATCTAAGAATTCCAAAAGTGGTAATTCTATTTCTTATCTGACAGGGGATGATGGTGTCTCCAATTCTTGATCAATTTCCTTAATTTGACTAGAGGATGTTATGAATTCTTGTGAAGATGTTTTTCTAGAGGAATATACCATGTGAGTCTCTAGGTCTACTCATATATTTTATGATATAGTAGGGAAGATCCTTAAACTACTAGATGTATGATTTTTGCTCTTGCTAACACTTAATTAGAAAGTTCCAACTAGTGTTCCCCAGCAAAAAAACCAAAAATGATGGTTGTCATTACTCCCTTCATTTAATCAACTTCTTGTTGATGTTATATAAAACCAAGGGTGTGTCTAAAGCTATATGCAACAAGAGTAATATTATCGATCTAGTAGTGGACTCGTAGTTATTTTTTTTTTTTTGGGGGATCTATTTGATGTATTAAGGACTTCTTGGTAAAACCTTATTTAAATCATCATATGAAAACTTGCTAAAAGTAAACATACTGAAAGCTTTGCTGAAAAGAAACACACTTGCTATTGGAAAATAAACACACTTGCTTTTGGAAATAAACACACTCAATTTAGAATGCTTGAAAACAATTGCAAGAAATATAAGAATCTATCCAAACATCTGCAGGAACAAGTATACAACATAGTTTAACTGGAAGAATTAAAACAATACAGAATTAACATATCTAAGCTATTT
This sequence comes from Taxus wallichiana var. yunnanensis, assembly GCA_018340775.1. Classification (NCBI taxonomy): domain Eukaryota; kingdom Viridiplantae; phylum Streptophyta; class Pinopsida; order Cupressales; family Taxaceae; genus Taxus; species Taxus wallichiana. The sequence continues at coordinate 347,837,839 of CM031243.1, read as the reverse complement.
GCTGAAGAAATATAAATACCAAATAAATGAATATCCTGGTCCTTGGGGAGTGGGCCCTTACTCCTCGAATTAGGATTTAACAACTCAGAATTCTCTCAAATAGGAATGGCTATTTTATTGATAAAACATTCGGTATTACAAAACGTATTGGATCTAAGTACTTAGTCTATATTTCTCTTCTCTGTTCTATTTCTATCTCATATCATATTCTATATATTATCTATCTACTGCAGGTATGATTTTATATACATTTTACAATCATAGCTATCTCAACGATTCTGATGAAATCGAATCATGCCCAAAATAGATGTTGAGTTGGATTGTGGATGATTAGATATGTGTAAGATAAATATCCCCGATCTGCGTTAAACAATCTTCTCATCCTTTCTTGATTGAAAGGTTCATCGATGAAAAATATTTGGATGTGGTTAGAATAGATAAATCCCATCGGTTCTGGAACTTTAGAGAAATTCCAGAACCATAGGAAATTGTTAAGATCAATGCTATGAGAGTTCTGGAGCTATACCTGGAGTTCTAAAACTAAGTCAAAATATTTCGAACTAAATACCGGAGTTCGAAACTAAGTCTCAAAGTTTTGGAACTTAATGGTGACTGTGTGAGGGAGTTCTCGAACTAGCTTGGAGTTCCAAACTAAGCTACGTAGGAAAAATGCTACCAAAACATACTGAACACTACCTGCTTCATTTCCTCGACTGATTAGACCTACTTTATTACAAAACTAAATTTCAAACACACACTTCGTCAGAATTCTAGAGCTTTTAACATTAAAATCACAATCAATCAAAAGACAGACAATTACATCCTAACTCATATCAGATTAACTAAAAGTCACAAAAGTGCAATCAACTTAATAAAAAGGAGAGTAAGATGAGATCGTATATTATACATTAATCGTACATATTCTAGCCTCATCGTGAAGCTCCCATATAAGTCAGTATACGTAAAAGAGGTAGTATTGCCCATATCATTGGAGCTTCCCACCTTGGAGCTCATGAAATAGTTAGAACTAGCCAAGTTTAAACCTATGGAAATCAGGTATGCAGAGCTAATGGAAGTAGAAGAGGAAAGAGAACATGTAATGCAGATCATGGAGAGAGATCAAACATTGATCAAGAAGAGCTTCGATAAGAAAGCAAGAACAAAGACCTTTCAAGAGGGGGACTTAGTTCTAAAGTGGGATGCAGATCACAAAAACTAGGAAGGCATTCCAAGTTTGATGTTATTTGGAGTGGCCCCTACATGGTAACAAAATGTAAAATTAGCAATGCCATCCGGCTAGTTAAGTTGGATGGTGAAGAATTGTAGATTCCAGTCAATGGGATCTATCTCAAACACTACTACTAAAAGGAGTATTTCTCACCCTTGTAAATATTAGCATTGGTTTTCAATTTCTACATGTGTGTATGCACATTGTCCTATTATATTTTAGGTTTCACTTTCCCTAAGTGTTGGTGCACAAGCTCTATTGCTTCTAGTTTATACTTGTATATAGTTCATCTCACTCATGGAAAAGACGTGTGGCCATAAGAAACTAAATCTTTAGAGTATCCCTATTGAAGTAGGTCTGGATGTTTTCATTACACTCCAACAGATCAGGTTTGTAGAAAATCAAATGAGGGAGAAAATTACCAGGTAAAATCCATGCCCAATGGATACTTCCAAGGGTACTAGTCTCTTCATCTAGTAGGCAGATGTCCCCAGTAAGTCACCAAATTGTTATCCCAATTTTTCCCCTCTTGTGAAATTGATCAAACCCTACCCCACACATAAGGAAATCTAAGGGTCGATTATGTCAATGACGAGCTCATGTTTCAAATCCAATAGTCATGTTGTAGGAAGACTGAAAATGGAGGAGTAGGGTCAGTAAAGGGGGAAAACAACATCAAAGAAACCAGAGGATCAAAGGAGGAAAAAAAGTGAAAGGCTTAAAATTTCAGACTTAGCCACATACGAGTCAAGTTGGGACTGAATAGAAAACTCATAAGGCACCACACGTCATCTTGGCGCAATTCCCAAAGGGCACTTCAAAATGGTGAACTCAAACATGCGTGGAGCTTCCACATGTCCCAGGCCCAAAAAGGGACATATTCGGTCATTAAAAATTCCAAACGAGTAGAAGGAACCACATGTTAGCTCGACACAATTTCAAAAGTGAGATCCCAAGGTGGAGACTCAAACTAGCGCCATCTCTCCACGTGGTCAGGGTCCAATAGAATTCAAATGATAGTGGGCCCAAATCGGTTAAGTATAAGAGTGTCGTGGAACGCATCATTCAAGTGTCACAACGGCACACCTTCAAGGGTCAAGATGAAGGTAGAGACTCAAACAAACACTAAGCCTCTACATGTCCTAGGTCCAAAAAAAGGGACAGAGTTCGATCTGCTTAATCAACTAAGTATAAAGAACCAACGGAAGTCTCCACATGTCTCATCAACGACAAATTCAAAGGCACGACCCAAAGTGGAGACTCAAATGAGCGCGAGATTCCACGTGTCTAGGGTTCGAGAAAGGCATTAGCTGGAATCAACTAAGTATCACAAACTCATAGAAGGTGCCATGTGTCACTTTCGGTGCATCTTCAAATTTAAATCTAAAAATGGGTCTCCCAAACTTGCACGGCCTTCCACGTGTATCTTAGGTCCAAAAAGGGATAGATTCAATAGTTGAAAATTCAAGATGGGGGAGAGTCAGCAGAGGGTGCCACATGCCTAAAATATTTCGTTCTTCCTTCTTCAACATGCCGAATGCATATAGAGTGGCAAAAATGAAAGATTATGGGCAGATTTCTGGGCCATTCATGGTGGTAATGCTAAGCTCCAAGCTAGGTTTCCCACCTCTTTTCTTCGCTCTCTTCTTGTCAGAAGATAAAAGTAAGAGCTTGGCTCATTGTAAAGGGTAGGACATTTTGTTTTTGCACCCTCCCTTCTTCATTGGTCTATAGACAAATTCATGGGGTCTAGAACCTTCTATTAAGACTGTAATGCAATTTTTGACTTTTGGCCATCAGTAATGTTCTAGACGCTTTGTGAATCAATAATACATGTTTGTGGATGAATTCAACACTCTCTTGTATTCATTTCCTTTATTTTATATTTCATTACAATATTGGTTATCTGTGTGTAGTGGTTGTATCACATTTTAATGGTCTTTGTTTGATAGTAAATCCGGCATTCAACATTCCTTTGGTGCATCACCTCTGTTAGTTTAGGTTTAATTTCTTACATCTTCTTAACCCTCTCTCCTTGGCAAGTTAGAATAAGTTTCAGAATAGATCCTCTACAAATTTTTATGTGTGCACCTAAACAGAGAAATAGGAACCGGCCTTCATCCAGATAGCTTTCAATTTCAACGTCCTATGCTTTCTCGAGATGATCCATGTTATGAAATCACACTAAAAGTCTCAGCCCATCAAGTTGTAGACATTCAGGGGTGCTATGATTTTTCACTAACACATAACTCTTCTAGTTTCTTGTTCTAAAAGATAGTTATAGTTTCCTCATTTAGAATATGTACATCTATCTGGACCGCTTCTAGCCATAATTTTTTCTCCAACTTTTTAGTGGAAAGTATGCAATGAGCCATCTCCATGATAGTATAATTGTGATGTTCTATAATGCCATACTTTTTCACAAAGATAGGGGAAGTCGAAATTTGTGTGACGTCATGGTCCTTCAAGAATGCCAAGAATTTCTTTGACATAAACTCCCCCATCAACTGAGTGGAGGACAAGAAGGGGCCACCTATTATACTTGAACAACTCACTTATAGATGTAGAAAAAAACCACACACTTGGGTATAGTTATAGGTCCTATAAGCATATTGTAGACACAAAATCATGCACTTGAGTCATTATTTAGTCTTGATCATACTACTATTCATATGGATCTTAAATGAAAAGAGTAATAATTAACCCATGTCTTTTGCCAATTTGACATTGCTTGTTGTCATATTTTCAAACTTACACCAGCTTTTCAAGTATATATTGTGATTATGTGTTTTTCCTATCACCCCGGTCCCCTTTGGGGTGCCCTTATCTTCTTTGAACTTTACTCTTACCTTTTGGGAACTTTCTATCCATTTTATCTTTTTATCTTTTTGGTTGTCAACCTTTAGGGTTGATTATGAAATTAGAATAATAGAACCATATAAATAGAAATTTATGTGACCATTATGAGGACCAAGCACTAAGCACTTACTAACTCCATGTAAGGTTACATTCATTAAAGGAATCTAAACCTACATTTTCATCCATCTAGCTCCATCACAAGGCACGTAAAGGTTGGTTCATCTTCATCACACTTCATAGAGGGGAGCCTATTTTTTCCATGCAAACATTATCTACATTATAAATCTAGTTATTTTCTCGCTACTTCAAAAATGTGATTGGCACAAAATAAACCTAAGGCACCATTACACACACACACACACACACACACACACCTAGAACTACATTGGTTCTAAGATGTAGTGCAACACTCAATTAGTAAGTCCACAAATGTGGAAGCTAAGGAAATTTTGACCCCTTCATATGCATCTTTCTTTTTTAAGGGTTTTGATGCTCTACTTGGGGCTTATCAAGTGATTCTTTATTATAGGTCTTACAGTGAAATAAACAACCATAAACCGACATTCACATGAAAGGAAGTGAACATAGGTGAATATACAATGACACTCCAGAGGAGGTTTCCTAACCATTTCCATAGACCATGTCACCTAGATCTCAGGCCAGGGCACCCACGAGTGCCCCTATCTCTTTTGAGGTGCCCCAGTCCAATTAGATAGCCCCGATCTTTGTGTTTTCAATCTTTTCTTCATTTATTTCCTCCTCCTATTCACATGGTCTATACTATGACATAGTCCCACAACATGTATGAATCAGCTAACGCTTTTCTTAACCCTTCTTGTAAGCGTTAGCATTTCACATTTTGGGCTTAGTTTTCTTGGGTGTATTTTAGTATTTTATTGCTCCATTTATTTAGTTATTTTACTGCTCCTATAAAATTATATTACACTATAAAAATCTTATCTTAGTTGATCATTTATATTACACTAGAAAATTTACTTCTCCTATGACATCTTTAATGCTTAGGATCCTCATTCTTCCTCTATCATGGGTCATAAAATTCATCAAGTTTCTTTGTCTTGTTTTCTTAAGATACATCCTTATTTCAAAGATATTTTTAAAAAATCCTTAGAAATCATATATCTTCATAAATGTTGTCACATGAAATAATTCCTATTTTTATCTCCTATTTGACAACCCTATTCTTCCCGATCCTCCATCTAATCAATCTATGCTAGACTCAATTCAAGGTTTACATTCTTTACTTAAGGACGAATTTAAATCTATGGAATCCATCATTACATCTCTCAAATCTGAAATATAACATCTTAAGGATGATTCTTAGGCTCGCGTTTTTCTCCTTGTAAATCTCATTTTAATTATATGTCTACTACATGTGTTCATATTAGTGATTCTCAAGTCATACCATTAATAGCGCCTATCACCTTAGATCAAAATACTAAGCAACATGACATTCTTATGGAGCTACTTATTCGTCACTAGATCACGTTGCCACCCGCTCATTAATATCCTCCTTATTAGCTAACAAAATATGAAGGTCGTCTATATTGCAATTATTATCGAATCGATGTAAGAAACATAATGACAACGATTGCTACGCTTTTACAAATAATAATCAAACATATTGAGAATCATGGCTTTATCTCATTTATTACACAAAATTTTGTTCCATGTCCATCTAAAAATGGCTACATCCACATGGGCTCCTAAATATATCCCTTCTTTATAAAATGAGCACTAGTCCACCATTTCCAATGTGCCTTCTTTGGTCACCAACAACCTCCTATTCAATCCTCTCAAACTAAGAAACCCCTTATAAAAACATTTATTACTCAACCTCCTTTCAAGTTATCTACTAAGTTACCAAGTCAACCTACGCAACCTCCTCCAAAAATCATTTCAACGCCTCTTTTACTAAGACTTCTACACTATTACACCAATCATTTTTGTCAAAACAATTTCTTCTCCTACTAATGGTCAAGGCACATTTCAATATTCACCACCATCTCTTGGTGCTACTATTCTTTTTCCCAACATGCTTCCACCACTTCATTCAAATTTTGTCTTTAGTAGGTGACTCTTATCACCTCATTACCATATGACACACTTCGTACTTTGGTTCACACTTGACTATTGAGGGAATTCTATACACATGAACCCAACACATTGCACAATTGTCACTACACCTTAGGCACTACATACCATCACACAATTTTACATCACCTACACATTGCACACTACTTTATAGGTTATGCATCTTATGTGTCTTCCTACACTTTGAATTTTATGATCAATATATTACCCTACATACATCATCCTCATTCTACACATGATTCACATAAGTACACCATAGCTATCACATGATGCACATTTTTCACGAGATCATACACATCATCTTACATTATACATCCTTCACATTACATTTTACATCTCACATCTTACATCTACTATTCTACACATCTTAGGTCATCTACACATAATCCATTAATTTACATACTGCTTCATCCTACCATAGAGTATGCATTTTGCACATTCACTTCTACGAGCTTCTCTTACTACTTGATGATGCACTCTAGTCTCACGGTCCATATTGGACTGTTGAGGGTATACATCACAAATGGACCTCATCATACTCACATGTTCATCATTCAATCTTATTTTTCTCATGTGACATTCCTAGGATTAGTGATATACGCTTTAGGCTATAGGGTCACTTCTTCTAGCATCATCTCGTGATCAGCTACATCATCACATTCACTTACATTGTTTATTGGTAAACACTCTAAGATAAATTACAAATCCTTTATACTCATGTTTTCATGATACATAATTAGGATACAAAGTTACATATACTTCGTATTCATGTTGTATATCATCACTACACACTCATCACAACACATTTGACATAACACATAGTTTAACCATTTTTTTATTACACACTCTCATTTATGGTTCATTCTTGATTACTTAGGGGGATACTAAATAAACCTCACTGCATAAAAATCCATTCACGTGGGGGCACGTGGATCCTATCATCCGCACTACATTCCATTCCATCCATCCATATCATATTACATTTTATGGTTGCCTTTATTCTTTCTTGCACTTTTTCTCACATGTTCATTTTACTACACATGTTAGATAGATCTCTTGTATGTCATTATATTTACCATATACACATGTTCATTCACATCCTTTTTATTTGTGATGGCTGATACAAATCTTATATACGCAGTACCGATGCTTGATATACTATCTACTAGGAGCATCCATATATACGCTACAGTGCTATTGTTTCATTTTTGTTTATAGAAAACTACTTTGGTTAATACACGCTTTAATTACTTGTTATATTTCTTACATATTAATGGGTGTTTACATTTTCTGCTTATGTTATATCTTACACATTATTTTTTTGGCTTACACTCATTTTATACATGCATATTTCAGCTAACACTTGTTTTCTAGTCACTTATTTGCGTGTGCGTTGGTATTCACCAAACAAATTCCCTTCCCCTGAAGGGCATAGTTTTAGTTATCATTTGGTCATCTTTTAGGGCCACATTCTCCTATATGTGACGTCACATGTACCCCCAAAGAGAGGGGCCATAATTTTGTTTTACACTACATAACATGATATCGGTATAGTTTAGTTTTGTATTTTTTTCCATGACACAATGGGTTGTACAATGAGTGGGTTCGCACAAATCTATGAACTCCATACACTACGTCTTTTATAGGGAAGATTATCCTTAGCATTCTAGGGATTAGTTACTGATTGAGGAACATCGGACTTTGCTCCTTTAACTTCTTTAGTCACAAGTGGCGTCATATCACCCAAAAAACCAAGTAGTAAAAATATCTCTTCACCACTCCCAGGAAGTAGTTATAGGTTTGAGAATAACACATCTTTCTCCCTACACTTGATCATACATAGTGTCATGAGATCTCCCAATTAATTCATACTTCATCAACATTCTACTGGATATCCTTTCTACACCATTTTTATCATCACGGATCAGGTGCACATGTTCCTTTTTCATTTTTGTACTTTCATTTACAGTATTTTTACTATATACATGCATTTTTACACATATACATGCATATTTGACTACTTGATCATCTTCTCTTTTGAAGGTTCATCCATATGAGAAGCATGAAGTTAACAAAAACAACACACATGAATGGTACATCACACACATGATACTAACCATGTAGGTACACTACACACATTAGCATCTACACACGCACTTTTGTTCTAGGTTCAATTTCATCACTTTTTACACTACGCATCTTCGCCCCATCCTCCATCATTTTTTCACTTCATACTTTGTCTAGATATTTTACACATTTGATACATAACTCTACATTGATCTTCGTGTACACATCTCTATCTAGTTTATGTTTCGAGCTTTCTTCACCAACATAAAGTGGGGTAAATGTAGACAAAAAATCACGCACTTTGAGTCATTATTTATTCCCACTCATACTACTATTTATATGGTCCTTAAGTGAAAAGATTAATAATTAACCCATGTGTTTGGCCATTTTTACATACCTTACTATCGTATTTTAGATCTTACACTTGTACTTACCCAGTTGTATTGTCTTTCTCGCATTTTTCCTATTTCTTAATGGGGCACCCACTTAGCCCCCGATCCTCTTTACGCTTTACCCTCACCTTTTAGGTACTTTGAGCTTTCTATATTTTTGGTGTTCGACCTTTTTGGGTTAATTATGAAATTATAACAAAAGAACCATATAAATATAAAGTTATGTGACCATTATGAGGGGCCAACACTAAGCACTTAGTATCTCCACCTAATGTTGGATCCATTAAAGGAATCTAAAGTTACATTTGCATCCATCTAAATCCATCACAAGGCACACAAGGTTGGTTCATCTACATCATACTTTATGAAGGGAGTATATTGTTTCCATGGACACATTTACTACATTTTACATCTAGTTAATTTCTCACTACTTCGAAAGTGCAACTAGCACAAGAGAAACCTAGGGTACAATTGCACACACACACCTAGAACTACCTTTGATCTAAAATGTAGTGAGACACTCGAGTTACTAATTATACCATTGTGGCCACTAAGGAAAATGTGACCTCTTCATATGCATCTTTATTTATTTAGGTTTTGTTTCTCTTTTTGGGATTTTGTAGGTGATTCTTTATTGCAAGTTTTAATGTGACATCAACAACCATACATCAACATTCACAAGACAAGAAGTGAATGTAGGTAAACATTTAGTGACACTCCATAGGAGTTTTCCCGACCATTTTCGTAGACCAAGGAACCCGAGATCTTTGACTAATGCACCCACGGGTGCCCATATTTGTTTCCATGCACCCCATTTCAATCAAATAGCCTGTGCTTGGAAGATTCAAGAGAAGAATCCAAACTAGATTGAGAACTAGAGAAGAAGGGTTGTTTTTCTATCTACACTTATCCCCAAATAGAGGGAGAAGGGGAAGAAGATATCAAAGGTCTCCATCTCCACCAAATAGAACCTTGTCAACACCTCCCCCTAGTAGGTCTTTCATTCAATCAACAAGGTTTCTTAGGCCAATCATAATGGCACATCCACCACCCAATCCCTATGTCAACTTCACTTGAAGTAGTCCACTTACTCTCAATACATAAAATCTAGTTCCATTTGCAGCATTGAAGAGCATTCCATATTTCACTGGAGAGAACCAAACTACTCCTAATGACCACATTAAAGACATTGCAAATGTCTACACAATTAATAAAATCACTAAGATGGACATTGTAGTTAAATTGTTAGCCTCTTAATTCAACGGGAAAACATTGCAATGGTTTAGGAGTCTAACAATAGGCTCTATTCAGAATTGGGATTATCTATGTAGAGCGCTTCACAACCAATTTGGAGAGAAGGGAGATAATTTGTCCTTGTTGGAATAACTGACAACAATCAAGAGGGCTCCTAGTGAGCAGTTGATAGATTTCAAATTTAGATTTCAAAGGATGTGGGATAGGATTTTGGTGGCCATAAGACCAATAGATGAAGGTGCTTTTCTATACTTCCTTAGAGCTTTAAATTTTGATATTTCCTTAATGATTCAATCCATGGGAGGTGTAACCTTACCTGCAGCCTATAACATTTCCATTAGAGCTGAAAATTATTTAATTCAGGTTGGTAAACTTGCACCTAGGCCACCTACACCTCTATATCCGAATTAGGAACTCCAAGCACTAGTCAAACACCCACATTAGCTCCCATACCTGCTCTAAGGAATTAGAGTTTAGCTGAAGCTTCCACCTCATCTTCTAGCACTTCAAAAGAGCTACAAGAGGTTATGAAACAACTACAAAACCTAGGAAATGAGCTAGTGACTATCAAGAGGCAACAAGCTCAGAGTTCTAGGCCATATCAGCCTCAAACTTGGTATCAAGCTAGGCCCTCACACCAAAGAAATAGACCACCAAATCATGCTACAAATCAAAACCAAAACCAAGGACAACCTCAAGTCTGTAGGCCTTTCCGACCATATGATCCAAACACAACTTCAACATGGAGGACATGGTTCAAACACAAAAACATGGCTCAAGAATATGATTGGTGTTTCCCATGCAATAAGCCCCATAACCAAAGAAATGTGTTTCAATGGTGCACTAAACTAGGTGTTGATGGTACAAACCATTACTATCTTCCAAAATCCTATCAAGAAAAAAATCAGCAGCAAGAAACCCCCGAAGGAGGCACCTCCAAGTGATACCATGCTTATTAATTTGTAGGCCAAAGATTTCGTGGTATGATTCAAGCCACCTACTAGACCCACTCAGGCACCGGTTGTAATGACCCATGTGCAAGAGAAGAATGTACTAGGAAAGGGGTAGAAAAAGGATAGCTCATCCCCATTTAACATCATTGAACAAATGAATAAAACAAATGTAAACATCTCAATGTGGGAGTCATTAGCTATCCCATGACAAAGGGACCTATTGCAGCCATTATGGCCAGTTGGTCAACCTCAAACCAGCCCCCCAACCAACAAGAGAAAATGCTTACCAATGTGGCTTAACCTGAAGGAAACCATGGAAGACAACAAGGTAAGAATATGAAGCCCCCTCCATTCTATGTTTCATTGATCATTGGGGACAAATTGCTACATAAATGTATGATTGATTCGGGAGCGAGTAACTCAGTCATACCGAAGTAAATAGCTGATCATCTGGGTCTTCAATATGAAGTCATATCTAAGGGCATAGTTAAATTGGATGGGATAGCGGTAACAACAGCTGGATTCCTCAAGGATTTGACACTCCCATTACACGCATGCCCCAATGTGACCGTATTACAAAACATATCGATCATAAACTTTCCACCACACTTTGCATTGTGTTTGACCGAGAGACTTCACTCCTAAAATTGAGGCTATTTGTCTCATTGATTGGCCACACATACTTTTAGAACAAGGTAAGGAGCTAAGGCTACAATCAGATCTGAGCCCATTTTGGATTTCCATATTGAGCTTCATGTACCCCGCAATAATCAATGTAAATTATTCAGCCTTTGATAAGGAAGACCTCCCAAGCACTTATGAGGCAAATATCAAGGTTGGGTGTATTCCAAACTTGACTCTCAATGAATGGGAAAACAAGAGGCATGATTTTTACCCCTACAAGGAAATGGAGGAATATGAGTTGGGAGTTTATTGTTTGCATGAGGAGAATCATCCTCTTCCTGACATTACTAAGCCAGACCACAAGGATAATAATGAGGTATGGAAGTTATTATTTGATGGATCAAGAAGTAGACAAGGAGCCGAAGGAGGAGCTATGCTTGTTTCACCTCAAGGTATGAAATATTAATCATCCTTCTATTTCCAATTCACTTTCTCAAACAACATAGCAAAAGGATGAACCCTGATCTGTGGGACTGCATTGGGAAAGAAAGAGAGGGATCAAGAATCTACAAATATTTGGTGATTGTTAGCTGATTGTGAACCATGTCAGAGGAAAACATGCTGCAAGGAATGACCTACTCAGGAGCTATAAAAACTAATAATGGGACCTCATCGAGTACTTTCAAGCTTTTAACATCAATGTCCATACCTAGGAAAAGAATGATTCAACAAATAGATTGGTAGCAATTGGGGGCATTCATGATGTAGAGAGTATCAAGAGTGAGATATGTCACCCCCATATTAAATTGGTAGTGAGACTAGTTATTCCAGATAACAATAGAAGTTGGCATGTCTTCGAGAATGATCGCAAGTTGTCAATTTTCTACAAGAATAAGCTGAATTCTCCACTAAAACTAAGATAAGTTGGAACCGTAGTATGGTGATCAAGTGGTGTGGCTAAGAACTAACAAATTACCAAAAGGTCTTGTAACCTTAGAGTCAATCTTCAACCCAAATGATCAATTCCGAATGAGAAAAAATATTCGGGTAAAGGGTGAAAATTTAGAGCCCATTTATATAGATGAAGGAAAACGCATTGCAGATTGGAAAGATAAGTACCCAACAAGAAAAATTTGAGTTCATTCAAATTTGTCAAGAATTCCCAGATGTCTTTGCTTGGAATTACAAGGATCTAAGAGGTTTCAACCCAAGGTTGGCACAACACACTATCAAGATGGATCTGGGATCTAAGCCTTTCAAACAAAAGAAAAGGCTAGTAAACCCTCACATTGAACCTGTGCATGAGAAAAGAGTTGAAAAAGATAATGAGGCCATCATTATCTTCCCCATCAAGCATTCAATTTCAACAAAACTTGGTTCCTATGAGGAAAGCAAGTGGAGAGATCAGATGTGTGTAGACTTCCATGATCTAAATAGAGCATCACCGAAAGATCACTACCCACTTCCATCGATGGAGAAAATATTGCAGATTATAACTTGGCTCTGAGAGGTTTTCATTGCTAGATAGATACTTAGGCTATAATAAGATAATGGTAAAAGAGGAAGTGTTGTATATATCTTCCCCCTGGGTAGATATGGGAAAAACAGAAGGTAAAGGGCGCACGACATAAGGTGTCGACATGAAGAAATTCATGCCTTGGCACAGGTAAGAGGATGTCGACACAAATATGGATGCGCCTATGGCGCAGGTAAGAGGATGTCGACACAAATATGGATGCGCCTATGGCGCAGGTAAGAGGATGTCGACACAAATATGGATGCGCCTATGGTGCAGGTAAGAGGATGTCGACACAAATATGGATGTGCCTATGGCAAGTAGGTAAGAGGATGTCGACACAAATATGGATGTGCCTATGGTGTAGGTAAGAGGATGTTGACACAAATATGGATGTGCCTATAGTGCAGGTAAGAGGATGTTGATACAAATATGGATGCGCTTATGGAGCACCTTCAGGAGGCACAACATTCTGAGCACTGATAGAAAGCAAACCCTGACGCAGATATTCAAATGGCCATAACTTTTCACAGGGAGCTTGGATTCACACAAGGTTGGACTTTTCGGAAAGCTTACGAGATCCTCTACCCAAATTTTCATAGGGAGCTCAGATTCACACAAGGTTGGACTTTTCAGAAATCTTACGAGGTCCTCTGTCTAACCATAACTAGATATCTTTAATTGGGTGAGAAAAAATTCTTAAAAATGCAAAATACAGTTTACCACTTTTTGGGTTTGCTAGGGTTCTCACCTACCACCATAATGAGATGAATTAAATGTAACCTAGAGGTGGTTGGGGTAGATTTGGAATTCCTCTCTCTTTTCTCTCTCATTCTTCCTATAAATTGTAAGGAGGGGATTCTTTCTAAAGGTTAGACATTCTTGTTTTGCCCCTCCCTTCTCCTCTTTTGTAGGTGGATTTTGTGGAGTTCAAACCTCCCATCTAAAATTACAATGCAAGTTTTCCTCTTGGCATTTTGTAGTGTATTGTATCAATCTTTAGAGAAAATAATGCATGTCTGTGGATGATTCTCAACCCTCTCTGTGTTCATTTTGCATCCTTGATCTTTCACTACAATTTGGTTATCTGTGCATGATCTTGCATTACATTTTATTGGTTTGTGTTTATTGGCAAGACAGGTGTTCTTCATTCCTCGGTGCATCACCTTTGTTAGTTTAGGTTTTATTTTTATGCATCTTCTTACCTTGTCTCCTTGGCAAGTTAGATTAGGTTTTGAGTAAACCCTCTGCATTTTTATTTGTGCATCTAAATAGAGGAATAAGAACCAGCCTTCATCTGGAGAGCTTTTCTGATTTCACAAGGTCCCACACTTAGGAAAAGCTCCATGTTATGCAATCACACTGAGAGTCTCAACCCATCGGGTGTAGACACTCAAGGGTGATGTGATTCATCATCACTAGCTTTTGGCATGCCAGATCTATGGGACCAAGGTGTCATTCCACAAGATTTGAGGGAATTTTCAAAAATTTGGACTAAAAATTGCACGGGTTTTACAATTTCAATTTTTTTCACCTTTCAGCTGAACTTTGAAATTGATTTTCAAGGGCTTAACTTGCTCAAACAAGTCAAAATTTCACCAAATTTCATAGATTTGGGGTAATATTCAAAAGGGTATTATTAGATTTTTGATATTTTGACTTTCAAAATTTCATAGTTTTTAGTATTTCGGTTTTCCTGTGTGAGCATGTCCCAAGTTCCGACACATTACGCATTCAGGTTTTGTAAGTTGCCTTGCATGACCTAAGTTTCACCTATACCTTTCAGTGGATTAGTAGAATGCACAACAAGACCTCGATAACTGAATTAAAGAGTTGTATCTTTCGGTCCTTGAAAGTTTTAAATTCTATTTTTAATATTGTCGCTTTGGTGTGTAACTTGGTAGAATCTAGCCTTTTCGAGGCTCATTATCTAACACATCCGGTGACTCAAGGGGATAGAATTCAATGATATAGCAAAGCAATAGTTGCTTGGTACATGAGAAGAGTTTGAACCAGGTTTGATACTCGAGAAGAGGGGCTATTTGTCCACTTGCAACTATCACCAAAGTAGGAAGGAGAGGAAGAGGACCACGAAGATCACCATCTCCACCTAACCGGAATTTATCTACACCTCCACCGGTAGACCCTTTTCTGTCAACCAGAGTTCTTAGGAAATCATAATGGCACATCTACCATGAATCCCTTTGTCAATTTCACGGCTAGCAAGAGAACCATTTTCCCTCAATGCACACGGAAATCCGGTTCCAAATTGCAGCATTGAAGAACATTCCATTTTTCACTTTGAGAAAATCATACCACTCCCGGTGATCATGTCAAATACATTGCTAACGTTTGTGTAATCCATGAGATAAATGAAATGGATGTTCTTTGTCAAATTGTTGGCATCTCCATTCAAAGGGAAGGCATTGCAATGGTTTAGGAGCCTTGAAGATGGTTCTATCCAAAATTGGAATTAGTTATGCATAGTTCTCCATGATCAGTTCGGAGAAAAGGGAGATAATTTGTCTCTACTAGAACAATTGACGACTATCAAGAGAGCTCCCCATGAGCAGCTGACTGACTTCAACTTCAAATTTCAAAGGTCTTGGGATAGAATTCCAGTGGCCATTAGGCCAACAGCTGAAGGTTCTTTTCTATACTATCTTAAGGCTTTGAATTCGATATATTTCTATGTTAATTCAATCTATGGGAGGCACAACCTGACCTTACATTTGCTTATAGCATTGCCATTAGGGCTGAAAATTGTCTTATTCAAGCTGGTAAGTTGGCTCCTAGGCCTCCCATGCCCTTGTATCCAAACTTAGAAAATCCAAGCACTAGTCAAGCACCCACTTTGGCTCCTATTCCCACTCCTAGAAATCAAAGTTCAAATGAAACTTCTACTTCATCCTCTAGTGCTTCAAATGAACTCCAAGAGGTTATGAAACAATTGTAGAACCTTGGAAATGAGCTGGTGACTATCAAAAGACAGCAAGCTCAAAGTGCTAGATCGTATCAGCCTCAAGCGCAGCCTCAAGCTAAGCCCCATACCAACAAAATAGGTCACCAGCTCAGGCTACAAATCAAAATCAAAGCCAAGTAAGGCCTCCCGCCAATAGACCATTTCAGCCCTATAACCCCAATGTTGCATCTGCTTCTAAAGCATTAGTGCCAGTGCAAAACAATATAGCTCAAGAGTATGATTGGTGTTTCCCATGTAATGAACCTCACAACCAATATATGTGCTTCAATGGTGCTTTGAACCAAGCCTTGATGGTGAAAACTCTGCCGCACATAGGGTGAAGTGAGTCAAGAAACAAATCAGCAACAAGGGACATCTCAACAAAACACAACTCCAAATGATACCGCACTTGTGAATTGGCAAGCTGAGGATTTTTGTGGCATGAATCAAACAATTTCTCAGAGTGTAGCAGCTAACACAAGATCAAAGAAGAGGAATATTGGTGAAGGGAAGTCATTGGCTCCAAGTGATCTACAACCTTCCATCACTCCACAAGGTGTTGGTAAGCAAAATACAGTTCCAAACACGCAAGGACAGCCCAAACCACCTTCTAAGCCAACTCAAATGCCAGCTGTTGCTGCCCATGCACAAGAAAGGAATGTGCAACCTAAAGGACAACAAAGAGATCTTTCATCCCCATTTAGCATCATTGATCAAATGAAGAAGACAAATGTGAATATATCAATGTGGGAATCTTTATCCATCCCAGGCCAAAGAGATCTTCTACAAGTTGCCATGAAGAATTGGTCAACTTCGAACTAGCAGGTCCATATGCAAGAGAATGTCCTCACAAATGTTGCTTAGCCTGAAGGGAATCATGGAGGACAACAAGGTAAAGTTTTGAAGCCCCCTCCATTCTATGTTTCATTAATCATTGGCAATAAACTAGTACACAATTGCATGATTGATTCTGGGCAAGTAGTTCTGTCATGCCCAAGCAAATAGCTGATCAGCTGGGTCTCCAATATGAAGTCATATCAAAGGGGGTAGTGCAATTGGATGGGACAGCAGTAGCAATGGTGGGAGTGATTAAAATTTTGAATCTTACCTTGCATGCATGCCCCAATGTTACCGTTTTGCAAGATGTGTCAGTGATAGATTTGCCACCACTCTTTGCCCTATGCTTATCAAGGGATTTCACAGCTAGAATTGGAGGCTACTTATCTGCTGACTAGTCACACATGTTGTTCAGAACAAGATATGGTACTAAGGTCACAATCAGATCTGAACCAATTGCAAACTTTCATATTGAGCCTCATACTCCAAGCCAAATCAATGCCAACTATTCAACATTTGATCAAGAAGATTATCAAAGCATAGATGAAGTTGACACCAAAGTTGGAAGCATCCCAGATTTGACTCTTGATGAATGGGAAAGTAAGGTACATGCTTTTGATCCCTACCAAGAAATAGAAGAATCTGAGCTAGGAGTCTATTGCATACATGAAGAAAACCATCCTATTCCTAGCATCACCAAATCAGACCATAAGGATGACAACGAGGCATGGCAATTATTTTTCGATGGATCAAGGAGTAGGAAAGGTGCAAGAGGAGGAGTTATGCTTGTTTCACCTCAAGGAATCAAATATTATTCATCTTTCTGTTCCAGTTTTCCTATTCAAACAACATAGCTGAATATGAGGCCTTGGTTCATGGACTTCATTAGGCTAGGAAAAAGGGCATAAAGAACTTGCAGTGTCCGGGGATAACGAGCTAATCGTTAATCAAGTCGGGGGACAACATGCTATAAAGAATGACCCATCAAGAACTACAAGAATAGGGTGTGGGACCTTGTTGAGGATTTTTAAGCTTTTAACATCGTGTCCATACCCGGAAGAAAAATGAAGCCGTGGATAGGCTTGCAGCAGAGCTTAGAGAAATGTTTGATGTGGTTGACAACATCGTAAGGGAAAAAAACAACCACATATCCATGTGATTGTGAGGCCAACGAGCTTCCGTAGATAATAACACAAGTTTGGCAGTGTTTGAGAATGATCAACAAATTGTCAATTTTTTGCGAGAAGAGGATGAATTTCAGTTGGGAATCAGGATAGACTAGAGCAGCAGATGGGGATCAAGTAGTGCAGCACGACAACAAACAAGCTTCCCAAGGGTTTAGTAACATTGGATTCTATCTTCAACCCTAACGACCACGTACAGTAATGAAAAGGCTAACATACAGTCAAGAGAGAAGATTCGAGCCAATTCCAGTTGGGAAGGCAAAACACTTCAAATTGGTAAAGTGGCCACTGAAAGCAGAGAAATCAGATTTCATACACTTTGTCAAGAATTTCCAGATGTCTTCACTGGAGCTATGAAGAATTGAGAGGATTCAATCCAAATTTGGCACAACATACCATAGAATTGATCCGAGATGCTAAGCCCACCAGTGCGAAGGAGAGACTAGTCAACCCTCACATTGAGCCTCTAATGAAGAAAGAGCTAAACAAGCTAATAGAGGCAAACATTATATTCCCGATCAAGCACTCAAGCTGGGTTGCAAACTTGGTTCCATTCGGGAAGAAGAGTGGAGAAATTAGGCATGTGTGTGGACTTCCGAGACCTCAACAAGGCATCTATCAAAGACCATTACCCACTTCCTTCAATGGAACAAATATTGCAAGTAGTATCCGGTTCGGAGAGATTCTCTCTCCTAGATGGCTACTCAGCTATAATCGAGATAATGGTAAAATAAGATGACCATTTAAAGACGGATTTCACCACCAAATGGGGCACCTATGCCTATAAGAAGATGCCATTTGGGCTATCAAATGCTGGAGCCACTTTCCAAAGGGAAATGGATATGGCATTCAAGGGATTGATTAATAAAATAGTTCTAATATATCTTGATGACATCACCGTATTCTCCAAAAATGCAGTGGATCACCTCTTTCATCTGAGGTAGGTATTTCAGAGGTGTAGAAGATTTGGGGTATCATTGAATCCCAAAAAATGCATATTCTTGGCTCATGAAGGAAAAATTCTAGGCCATATTGTTTCAAAGGAGGGATTGATGATTGACCTAGAAAGAGTTGAAGCAATTCGAGCATTGCCATTGCCAAGTCATAAGAAGGCTCTTCAAAGCTTCTTGGGAAGGATCAATTTTGTCTACAGGTTTGTTCCAAACTTTGTAGCTCTCGTAAAGCCAATAACGCTAATGTTGAAGAAGAGCATGGCATTTAAGTGGAAAGTCTGAAGGAAAGGCAAGTTTTGAGGCAATAAAAGAGGCTATATCTCAAGCTCCGACTCTCGTCAATCCAGACTTCTCCAAGGACTTCGCACTATATGCCTTCGGTGGTGGAGACATAATTTTGCAATCACAGGTATAGAAAAACAAAGAAGGATTAGAACAACCAGTTGCTTTCTTCATCGAGGCTTGGAAGAATAGGAAAATAGGTACTCTTTCATTAAAAGCATTTCCTTGCAATGATCAGGAGCTTAAAGAAATTTAAGCACCTAGTCTCAAATAACAAGATCCAATTGTTGGTCTCTCATGTGGGAGTCAAGGACTTCCTTCTAAACAAGGATTTGAATGAGAAATGTGTAGGATGGATAACTTTGTGTCATGGAATATGACATCGAGATCAAGGTCACAAAACTAGTATGTGGAAAAGGACTATGTGAATAGTTGGCTTTGAGTTGTCAAGTTAGAGCAGGTGATGAAAAGAGACTATCTTAGTACTACAGGATGGTCAAGAACAGGAAAATGATGATGTACCCACTCCTTGTTGGACTCAGAATATGATACACTTCCTACACGCAGGCCTATGCCCTCCAGAAATGAGCAAAGCAAAGAGGAGATACTTTAGATTACAAGCCATTCCATATGTTCTTCTTGATGGTGTTTTGTTTAAAAAGACATCAATGGAGTTCTATTGAGGTGCATTGGGACAGTCAAATTGAGAGGGTGTTACGATATTTTCATGATGGAGATTCCTGAGGAAATTTTTTCCAACGATAGTAACAGCTCTCAAGATAATGAAGGAAGGCTATTATTGGCCGAGTGTTGTTCAAAGGATCATTATACATGGATAAGAAAGTGCAAGAAATGTGCACTCTTCATGGGAAAAGAAAGACTAGCAGCGCTTCCATTGCACCCAATTTTGGTTGACCAACCATTTATGCAATGGGGATTGGACTTCATCGGGTCATCAACCCAAACTCAAGCCAAGGCCACAAGTGGATTCTCATGGCAACAGGACTATTTCACCAAGTGGACCGAAGCGGAGCGCTCAAAAAAGCAAATGATTCTAAAATACTAGACTTTTATGAAGGAATAGTGACCGTTTCGGTGTGCCGCCACTATCATATCATACATGCATTGGAATTCATAGGTTCCAAGATTATAGAATGGGCTGTCAAGAATGGAATCTATTTGAGCACCTCTTCAAATTATTACCCATAGGGTAATGGACAGGCAGAGTCCACAAACAAGAATTTTCTAAGAATCATTAGAAGAACTCTGGATGAAAACCAAAGGACATGGCATACCAAGCTAAAATCAGCATTATGGGCTGACAAGATAATGCCAAAGAGGTCTACAGGTAATTCTCCCTACAAGTTGGTCTATGGGAAAGAGGCAATATTGCCTATATCATTAGAATTGCTAGCATTGGAGCTCATGAAGCAGTTGGAGTTATCTGAGTTCGAACCAATGGAAGCCAGGTATGTAGAGTTGATGGAATTGGAGGAAATCAAAGAACATGCAGTTCAAATGATTGAGAAGGATCAGGCCTTAGTAAAAAGATGGTTTGATAAGAAGGCAATAGAAAGGATCTTCCAGAAGGGGACCTAGTTCTAAAATGGGATGCAGATTGGGAAAAACCGGAAGGCATTCCAAGTTTGATGCCATTTGGAGTGGCCCCTACATGGTCACAGGATGTAAAAGTAGAAATTCCTTCCAATTGTCTACATTGGATGGAGAAGAACTCCTGATTCTGGTTAATGGAATCCATCTTAAACATTGCTACTAAAAGGAAAATGTTGCCCTTGTAAATATTATCTTAGATTTCAATTCCTCTAAGTGTGGATGTACATTGTCTTGTTGTAGTTAGGTTTCGGTTTCCTAAGTGTTTTGGCACGCTTTTGTTTCTCCTAGGTCGAATTTCTACAGCTTCAAATTCGACACGATGTTAAAGAGGGAGTTGTGGTATCAAGCTCGGGATCGAGATCAAGTTGGTTTCGTGTTATTGCTTATGACTGCATGCCCAATAGGATTGCTAAAAGGCCACCGATCTTCTACCTAGCGGTGCAGACGACCCCGTTGAGTCACCAAATTATTGTATATATCTTCCCCTCAGGCAAGATATGGGAAAATGCAAGGTAAAGGGCACATGACATAAGGTGTCAACATGATCAAATTCATGCCTTGGTGTAGGTAAGAGGATGTTGACACAAATATGGATGCGCCTATGGCGCAGTAAGAGGATGTCAACACAAATATGGATGTGCCTTAGCGTACGTAAGAGGATGTCAACACAAATATGGATGCACCTATGGTGCAGTAAGAGGATGTCGACACAAATATGGATGCACCTATGGCACAGGTAAGAGGATGTCGACACAAATATGGATGCGCCTATGGTGCAGGTAAAAGGATGTCGACACAAATATGGATGTGCCTATGGCATAGGTAAGAGGATGTCGACACAAATATGGATGTGCCTATGGCGCAGGTAAGAGGATTTCAACACAAATAGGTATGTGCCTTGGTGCAAGTAAGAGGGTGTTGACACAAATATGGATGTGCCTATGGCACACCTTCAAGAGGTGCAACATTCGAGTGCTAATAGAAAGAAAACCTTGACGTAGATATTCAAATGGTCATAACTTTTCACAGGGAGCTCAGATTCACACAAGGTTGGAATTTTCAGAAATCTTACGAGGTCCTCTGTCTAACCACGATTGGATATATTTAATTGGGTGAGAAAAAATTATTAAAAATGCAAAATATAGTTCGCCACTTTTTGGGTTTGCTAGGTTCTCACCTACCACCATAATGTGATGAATTAAATGTAACCTAGAGGTGGTTGGGTAGATTTGGAATTCCTATCTCTTTTCTCTCTCATTCTTCCTATAAATTGTAAGGAGGGGATTCTTTCAACATTTGGAAATTATTGTTTTGCCCCTCCCTTCTCCTCTTTTCTGTAGGTGGATTTTGTGGAGTTCAAACCTCCCATCTAAAACTGCAATGCAACTTTGCCTCTTGGCATTTTGTAGTGTATTGTATCAATATTTGGAGAAAATAATGCATGTCTGTGGATGATTCTCAACCCTCTCTGTTTTATTTTGCATCCTTCTGATCTTTCACTGCAATTTGGTTATCTGTGCATGATCTTGCATTACATTTTATTGGTTTGTGTTTATTGGCAAGACAGGTGTTCTTCATTCCTCGGTGCATCACCTTTGTTAGTTTAGGTTTTATTTTTATGCATCTTCTTACCCTGTCTCCTTGGAAAGTTAGATTAGGTTTTTGAGTAAACCCTTTGCATTTTTATGTGTGCATCTAAACAGAGGAATAGGAATCAAGCGTTCATCCGAGAGATTTTTGATTTCACAAGGTCCCACACTTAGGAAAAGGTCCATGTTATGCAATCACACCGAGAGTCTCAACCCATCGGCTGTAGACACTCAATGGTGCTATGATTCACCATCATCAGGAAGATCGATGCAGGATAACCTTCACCACCAAAATGGGGTACATATGCTTATAAGAAGATGACATTTGGATTGTCAAATGCCAAAGCAACATTTCAACGAGATATGGACATGGAATTCAAAGGCTTAATCAACAATATAGTTCTGGTATATCTAGATGATATCACCATCTTCTCAACGAATCCTCAGATCGTCTCTTCCACCTCAGGTAGGTATTTCAGAGGTGTAGAAGGTTCAGAGTGTCATTGAATCCAAAGAAATGTGTACTCTTGGCACAAGAGGGAAATTTATTAGGGCACATTGTCTTAAGAGAATGGTTAACAATTGATCCTGAAAGGGTTGAAGCCATCCAAAACTTTCATTTCCACAACACAAGAAGTCTCTCATAAGCTTCTTGGGGAGAATAAACTTTGTTAATAGGTTTGTGCCTAATTTTACCACTCTTGTGAATCCTTTAACAATGATGTTAAAGAAGAGTCTTGCATTTAAATGGACAACATAAGGAAAAGAGAGTTTTGAGGCCATCAAGGTTGCAATATCATAAGCCCGAACTCTTATTAACCTAGAAATTTCAAAGGACTTCATTCTTAATGCTTTTAGAGGGTCGACACAATATCGCTTATCTTGGTTTAACCTAATAAGGAAGGTTCGTAACAGCCCACAACCTTCTTCATTCATAGCTTGGAGGATCACGAAGTAAATTACTCTTCCATTAAAAACATGTCCTTGCTTATCAGGTAGGATTTTTAAGAATTGTAGACACTTGGTCTCGAACAACATGATTCAACAACTAGTGTCTCATGCCAAATGTGTCAAATATTTTCTCCTAAACAAGGATTTGAATTAGAAGTGAGCAGGTTGGATCACTCATGTAATGGAATATGATATTGAAATGAAAGTTCCCAAACTGGTTTGTGGAAAGGGTATGTGTGAGAAGCTTGCTTCCAGAAGCTAAGTCACAGAGATGAAGAAGAGGCTGTCCTATTTCTCTAGAATTATTCGAGTAGCCACTAATAATGCACCCATTCCATGATAGACTCAAGCCTTGGTGCATTATCTCCAAAAGATTTTGTGCCCTCTAGAATGGAACAAAGTAAAGAGGAGACACTTCAAGTTACAATCCATCCCATATGTGCTTATTGGTGGTGTCTTGTTTAAGAAGGACATCAATAGTGTTCTATTGAGATGCATTGAGGGACACGCCAAATTTAGAGGGCGTTGTATGAGTTCCATGGTGGAGAAGTAGGAGGCCACGTTGCCCTCGAGTAACAAATCTCAAAATCATGAAAGCTAGTTATTATTGACCTATAGTGTTTGGTAACTACTACTCATAGATCAAGAAGTTCAAGAAATGTGCATTATTCACAAGGAAGCAAACGTTATCTTCCCCCCTTCATCCAATTTCTTTGGATCAGCCATTCATGCGAATGGGGACTAGAATTCATTGGAGTAATCAACCCAAATTCAATCCAAAGCCACAAGTGGATACTTACGCAACAGAACTATTTCACCAAGTGGACTAAAGTAATGACACTTAAGGAGGAAAATGAATCCAATATCTTAGATTTCTATGAAGGGATAGTCACTAGGTTTCAGTCCTACCACTATCATATTAGATAATGCATTGGCATTCCTTGGTATAAGGATCATCGAATGGGTTGTTAAGAATAGTGTATACCTCAAAGACTTCATCAAACTATTACCCTCAAGGTAGTGGCCAAGAAGACTCCACAAACAAGAACCTACTAAGAATTATAAGAAGGACTCTTGATGAAAATCAAAGAACTTGGCACACAAAGCTCAAATCAGATCTATGGGTTAATAGGATCACATCCAAAAGGTCTATAAGAAGCTCCCCAAACAAGTTTGTATACATAAAGAGGCATTATTTCCCATATCATTGGAGCTCATGAAATAGTTGGAAGTAGCTGAGCTTGAATCTATGGAAATTAGGTACACGAGCTAAAGGAAGTAGAAGAGGAAAGAGAACATGTAATGTAGATCATAGAGAGAGATCAAGAATCGATTAAGAAGAGCTTCAATAAGAAAGCAAGAACAAGGACCTTTTAATAGGGGTACTTACTTCTAAAGTGGGATGCATTGGTAAAAACTAGGAAGGCATTCCAAGATCGATGCCATTTGGACTAGCCCTACATGGTCACAAAATGTAAAGGTAGTATTGGAGATTCACGAGAAAGTGCCACGTGTCGGCTCGACGCATCTTCAAAGGTAAATCTAAAAATGGGTCTCCCAAACTAGCACTGGCCTTCCACGTGTCCCATGTCCGAAAAGGGATAGAGTTGACAGTTGAAAATTCAAGATGGGGAGAGTCAACAAAGCATGCCACGTGGCTCAACGACGTAAATTCAAAGCGGGTAGCCAAAGGGCTAGTCTTAAACGAGTGTGAAGCCTCCATGTGTCCAAAAGTAAAAAGGGGGATAGAGCTGACCACTTAAATTGAGTATGGAAGGGATGGTGGAGGCTTCCATGTGTCATCTCCATGTAAATTCAAAAGGTAAAGTCTAGAAGCATGTCCCAAATGTGCAACAGCCCTCCACGTGTCCCAGAGTCGGACATATGGCCCCACAAAACAAAAGGAATAAGCCAAAATATAGAGAAATAGAGAAAAGTCATGGAAGGAGCTATGTGTCTCTTTGGCACAACTTCAAAATAAAAATCCAAAATCGGTCCCCAAATGCGTGCCAGCTCTACACATGGCCATGTTTCAAGTCAAAGTGGGAAGGCGGGTCTCTGGAGGCAGTTTGAACCTTTTAGCTTTTGTTTCGAAAAGGCGTAAAGTTTAAAAGTAAGAGACACCTCCTCGATGCCCAAAGAAATCACATATTAGGCATAAATTACATATCGGAAGATGGGCCTTGGAGGGAATCTTTGCCAAAAATGGGCCGACATGCAGGAGGGTACTTTTCGCCCAAATGGAAAATGCGGACCGGCAGGCCCGAAGATGTTTTTGGAAAAAGTGAATTACGGGCTTACGGGGCTATGGGGCATTTTTGCATTTTTGTAATTTTTGTGCAAAAGGCACAAAGTGAATTTCGCCCATGGACCCATTTTGCAAAACTAGTTTTTCTACCATTTTTGTATAGATCTGATTTAAATATTCAAATAAACATAACTTTCGATCGAGTGCTTGAAATTCAAAAATTTGGCACCGTTGGAAAGATCTTGACCTCCTCTATGCCATGGAGGCCTGAAACCCTAATTTTGAGAAGGTTAGGTGGGTAAAAATATTAAACGTTCTTCATTCCATTAATATAGAATCTGATTACTTCAACAATTAGATCATATTTGATTTGATCCGTCGTTCTTCCTTCTTCAACACGCCCAACAAACATAGTGTGGAAGAATTGAAAGATTATGGGAATATTTACGAGGGCAATGTCATGGCTGTTAGTTGGGCTCCAAACCAAGTTTCCCACCTCTTTTCTTCTTGTCTCTTCGACTTTTAGCTATAAAGGTAAGAGCTTGACTCATTGTAAAGGGTTGGACATTTTGGTTTTACGCCCTCCCTTCTTCTCCAGTCTATAGATGAATTCATGGATTCTGAACCTTCTATTAAGAGTGGAATACAAGTTTTTGCCTTTTGGCCATTGTAATGTTCTATATCAGTTTGTTAAGTAATAATACATGTCTGTGGATGATTTACAGTTGGTGCCATTTTTAGCGGGCCAGACTTTCTCTAATTTTCCTTCATTCTGTGTGCTCTAAACATTTTTCTCTCAAATCTATGGTTTGCAACTTTTCCCCTCTTGCTTGGATGCTTCGAAGTGCTCACAAACTTGTTATTTTTCCCTAATTTGAAATAAAACTACATGTGTGCCCTCTTTTGTGCCCTAATTTTTCCAAAATCTGTGGGCTCTACTATTTTTCCATTTTTCTTGATCGTGGATGCTTGAAAATGATCAATTTATGCTTGTTTTCCTTTGAAAATCTATCCCCATGGTCATAAATTGCTTTGAATCACTTTCCATTTGTCTTTTGATCGAAAAATCCTTCACCCACGAAGAAAAAATCAATTTTGGGCATCCTGGCATTTTTGTGTTTTGATGATCAAATGGATCATTTGCTCATCAAATTCATCTTCAGCATCTCTAGGGCATCGCTGAAAACTTTTACATATTTTTATGGTCATACAAGTATCCTTTTCCCATTAAATTTTAGCTCAAACATCTTCTCATATGTGGTTGTTTTTGGTTGGACAAGATTCAGTGGGTCTACTCGAAAAACTTAACATTTTTGTGTTTTGGAAAAATTTACAAGTTACCCCCGCAACTCCACAGCCCTAGAGGAGGTACACATGTCACAAGCAGAGTGAAGGTGGATGGGTGGGTCTTTTTTGTGCCTTAAGGAATTTTGGAAGAAAGAGTTAAAGTACAAAGAAAATGCCTAGGGCCCATAATGAATCAAAATGGAACACATGGCGGCTTTGCGGGCCACAATGAAATGCATTTCTTGAAGCTAAATAATAGGAACACGTGGTCAATCGAGGTGGAAACGTGTCATGTTTTCATCAAAAGTGGGATGGAAGGTTGGTGGAGGACTTAAATTTTTTTTTCTTTTTGAAGAAAGGGAAAAAAGTTATGAAAAAGGTCATGGGTCCATTGGGCCACTCAGGAGAGGACATGTGGCAAGATCAGGGTAGAAGGGAGTGCGTGTGGCAATCGAGTAAAAAGGGAAATGTTATGTTTTTGGAAAAATGAGTTGAAGTGATAATTTGAAGTTTGGCTTCACAACAATAAAAGGGAGACACATGTAGGGACAAAATTGGAGGTGTAGGAGTGTGGAGGAAATGTTGAAAAATTTCCTTTTTGAAAAAAATTAAAGTATGAAAATCTGAGCACTTCCCCTTAGCCATCATAGAGGACATGTGTAGTGCCAAATCTCGAGGGTGGAGTAGTGGAGGAAAATTGAATTTTTTCCCTTTTTTCCAAAAAAGGTGGAAATGTGTGGAATCGAGTCTGCGATTCCAATGGGGCCCAATTTGTGCCATGTGTTAGCACCAAATCTCAAGGGTGGAGGGGCAGAGAAAAATGTCAAATTTTTACATTTTTCCAAAAATGTTAAAATATCAAAAAGTGATCCCAAACCCATTTCTAATCACATTATGACACATGGAGGGCTCAGATTGAAGGGAGAAAGGTAGATCAATGGTAACTGTGCATTTTTCATTTTGGCTGCCATTTTTGCTCTAGGAAGTGTGGAAATGCATTTTTGAATCGATTTTGATCAATTTTTGGAAAATTCATTGTCGTTTTGCCTTTAAAGAACTAATGGAATCAATTTTGAGGATCAATTTGAAGATCGGTACTTTTGAAATGAAATTTTTTTCCCTAACCCATCCAAAAATGTGAAATATCAAATCCAAAAGTTGTAGAGTCAAATTTTGGAGGGATAAGGATGAAATAATGAAAGGAAGGGGGTCTACATGCTTTGAAGATGAAAAATGTGCCTCCACAATGGATAATGATGTGAATTTTGCAATGATTCACCTTTTTTTGAAACACCTGGCAACTTTTGTTGCAAATATGTTAATGTCCCTGTCTGTGAATCATGATGAATTTATAACAAACTAAGATGCCATAGGATATTCTTTTCTTGGGAAAGAAGGATCAAATGTAATAGAGATATATAATGCATGTTTTTTGACATGCAAAGGGTAGAAATTGAAAATCACGAGAAAATTTTGAGAGAAGCTCATCTTCTGAGAAACCCTCCAAAAACCTAGTTAATGTCTTTTTTGTTAGATCTTCATTCATGTTGAGTTGGTTACAAGTGTTTATCCATCACATAGCTCTAGATTGTTCCATAAACTCTCCCCGCTAATGAATCTAACAATATTTTGAATTAATCTATGTTATTTTGGCCAAATATGATGTCTCATTATCATGTTTAAATGTCTGTAAAAATTTTCCTTGTTCTTGATGCAATCTTGCATTGAAATTTTTAGGAATCACACATATCTCATCCTTATTGATAGTTTAGTGGCATTTGCAATTTAGTTTGTTAGAAGAGATTTCATTCAACATTGAAAATAAGCAGTTTAAAATCACTTCACCTTCATTTGTTGTGAGATATTTCTTGTAAGACTTTGGGGTACCTTAGGTGTGATTTGATCATAGATTTTGATGTTTAATTGATTCCTTTAACTCAAGATTTTGTGTTGAGGTCTCAAATATTGTGTGAAGAGTGTAAACATGGGCCTCCATTTTTGTATCTCTTCTAGTTGAAAGAACATCTTGACTATTTTGAAGCATTTTATCTGATAGTTGTTCAAATGTTGTAGAGGTTGTTAAAGATCTGGCATAGTCAAGTTTTTCTTGTCAATATCTCACCAAAATCATTCTAAAGAACTAATCATACCCCATACTAACCCTGTTTTGACATGTATACCCATAGAAGATCAAAATCCATTTGCTAAAGTATGTAAAAAGATCAGGATTTCAAAATGTCTTTAGTAACCCTTACCTTGCATTTGAAATTATCTCCATAATCTGAAGTGATAAATTGTGAAAGTCAGATTTGGAGTGTTGATCATATTTTCCCAAGGCCCCTACAAACTATTTGCACAAATTGAGGGATATCTTCATCTCCTTCACCATTTGAGGGTTACAAAGGTTCTCTTACCTTGGTTGAAAGGCACAACCTAAAATAGTTAGGACAAGATCAAGTCCTATTTAGAGTGCTATCCATCTCTCCACAAATCTAAGTTCCAGTTAGATCACATCCTTGGCTACAAAATGACATAAATAATGATCTATCTGACTTCAAGATTCATGCCATATCTTTGATGCTTTGCTCGAAAAAATGAGAACAAATTTGGGTACCAATAGGTCCTTTACTTTTTCTTCGTATCTCTGATCATTTCTAGGATGATTTGTAACTCTTCTTTTCCTTGTTAATATGTTGATTAAGAACTTAGTACAATTATTTTCTTGGCCTTAGCTTGTAATATATTTCTTTGATAGCTCCGAGAAACTAATATGTCAAGATCCAATATTACGATCTCAAATAAAAGTATAATATATTTCTTAATGAATAAGGCTTCACATGAGTTTATCAATTTAACACCCTCCCTCTTAGAGGTTTTCTAACCAATGTTGTTCTATATTTACCAGCCATGAAAGGCATGCCTTAAAGTTCTAGGGTTCTTATCCTCAAATATTAAGAAACTTTCTTATCAAAGGCATTTGAATACTTTATCAAAAACATGATTCATCACATGGCCTCAAATTAAAAGTAGTCATCTCAATGTTTTGTTAAATCTAGTATTGAAATCATCCATGCGATTCATTAGATTCTTTTTTATATTTTCAAACTCTAATAAAAGAAATGTAGGGTCTGTTTTATCAAAATAATACATTCAAAAGCATTAGTCATCTCTATCTAGGAGTCAATATAATTATCCATAGATTAATACCAGTTCCTTGCATCTTCTTCTAGAGTATCATAAATAATTTAATGGATAAATCATCAAACTCTATTTCAAATTCCTCCATCAATTGGAATAATTTCATGATGATCCACTAGTTTTGCATAATTTCCCATGAAACTTTCAATTTATTTTTACATCTTGTGGCATAGCATTTAGATAACTAGCCACTCTACCGTAGAGCGGACCGCCGTAAAATATTGAAGAATAATTTCAAGTGATGATCACTAGTTATTGCATCATTTCCTTAAACTCGCAATAAGCCAAACCTCTAAAATAGATGAAAAATGTCAAGGTGGAGGTTGAGACATATTATTTTTAAAAGGTGATCTTACAAAGAGATAAAATGATGAGGATTGACACCGGAAAGTTTCTCATGTGTTATAGTGATGTAATTTTTAGAATGACTACCTTTTAAAGGCTAAACATTAGAAAATTTTATCCCTTTGGAGAATATAGGGACCAATGAGATGCAAATATTTCAAATAAAAAGAAGGACCCTCTCCATGGGAATTTGAATTTACAAAGAGACTTACCTAATTTAGAAGCACTTGAGGAAGTATATATCTTTAATCATAGGATGATGCCACCAATGGAGATCTCTTTTCTTGATCCTTTATCTCAAAAATTGTTTCCAAAATCTTCTCCTTATGAATTAGACTTTCCTAACTATTGAAACAACCTTATACTAGGGTCCTTGGTGAAGATAAATCTTCTTCCTTCTAGCTTTGCATATCCACAAATCTTACTCATATGATGTCCCACCTACGGTGTAAATATAACTTTAAAGTCATGCTCCTCCTACAACATCTCCAACCATGTCTCGAATCTACATAACCACGTAAAGTGGTGTCACATTGTAATGTGCACATGCACTATGAAATACCTATCAAATGTTCCCTATCAATCCAGATTCATACAAAGCTTACAAGATCTACTTTTTACTTCTACCCAAATTTATCAATGATGATCAAAATTTAGTGCAATAACTATATAATCTAGAAATATTACATTCGTAACTCACAAATTTGAACAATTCTTATAGATCAAACTACCATAATGATGTTTCAGTAATGTGCTTGCACTTTAAAATCTATAAAAAGCATTACCATGGTCTGTACATGTACACCTTTGTTAAAATACTTCAAAGGGTCCTCGAAAGGAATGCCACAAGTGTTGGTATCCAAATTTGTTCTCCATTTCAAGATGATCAAATACCTTCTTAATGGATCTTCCCGAGATAAATTTAGCTTGTTCATTTTGTAGCTAGTTATCCTCATACCATGATTTGTACTAAGTTTGTGCCCCCAAATCCTTCATATTAAAGGATTCACTTATCCTTCTTGAGTACTTTTATTTCTGCATGTTTTTACCCTGTAACCAACATGTCATCAATGGATACAAACACAGGATAATATACCTATCCATCCTCAAATTTCTTTGATACCATGCCTTGATATGGGAGAGTGAATGACATCTAATATAACCTTACTCCATCATGAAGGAGATGGATATATCCTTCTTTTGACAAATTTTATGAAGAAATCTTCTTTAGGAAAATATGGTCAATACCCCATAATTTAACTCTCAAGAGTTGTCACTCTAAATGATGGGGATAATTTCAACTCCTCCAAGGCTAATCACCATGGAAACATTAAGAAATCTTTACAGTGTTCTACTATTTTAGTAAGTAGATTTTGTTCCTTGGGTGATATTCCAAATAGGGGTAGTTCAAATGGATCAATGGTTTTGAATGATTTTTGTGAGAGAAAACAAGATAAATTTTATTATACCAAATCTTCAAAGGGACTTCACAAAATGAACAACTCAATGGTAGAGTACTTATATAGTTAAGATGTTCCTTCTTGTGCTTTGGAGGCCCGTATCAACACGTTTTCACATAATATTTGAGAATCTAACAAGAAGGATTGAATTGAAATAATCAAAACGTGAATTTATTAACCCAAGGTCTTCTAATCAATCATGCCTAAGATACACTCGAAGACTTTCCTGTGATAATATTTATCAACAAATGGCGATAAATTGATTAAATTTGTTTATCTCATCCAAATGAAGGATCTTCTTGAAATGAAATTGCAAATACCATTAAACTGCATCACACAGGACGAAATCCTCGTGTGATTTCACAAAGATTTCAATGTAAGATTGCAATAGTGAATGAAAAAAACTATTTTCGTTGTTTTGAAGCATTTTACATAGTTGTTCAAATGTTGTATGGGTCAAAGATCCGCATAGTTAAGTTTGCTCTTGTTAATATCCCACCAAAACCATTCTAAACAACTAGTCCTACCCCATACTACCCCTATTTTGACTCGTATACCCATACAAAATCTAAAATCCATTTGCTAAAGTATGTAGAATAATCAAGATTTCAAAATGTCTTGTCTAACCCTTTCCTTTCATTGAAAGTATCTCCATAATCTAGAAGTGAATACTTGTGAAAGTTAGATTTGGAGTGTTGATCATATTTTCCCAAGGCCCCTATATACTATTTGCAAAAATTGAGGGATATATTCATCTCCTTCACCATTTGAGGGTTACAAAATAGGTTCTCTTACCTTTGTTGAAAGGCATTACCTAAAACAATTAGGACAAGATCAAGTCCTATTTGACCCATGTGCTATCCATCTCTCCACAAAATTGTCATTAGATCACATCCCTAGCTACAAAATGACATACATCATGATCTATCGGACTTCAAGCTTCATGCCATATCTTTGACCACACTCAACACTGAAAATAGGAGAACAAATTTGGGTACTAACACAAATTTGGTCCATGTGCAGTTGTTGAAAATATTTGAGTTATTTGGATACATCAAATCCTGTAATGTTTCTTACAAATGTATGCATATCAGGCAAATACATTGTTGAAACATCATTTTATAATCAGGTTTTAAGGATTAAGTGAAGATATAAGTTCTACCTACAAGTTTATCAGTTTTTAGTAGTAGTTAGACTTCATTTGCATTTATGGTTGATAGATTCAAGAAAAGGAAGGTCTAATCTATAAAGTTTTTGCAAGATTTTCAATGCTGATAGGTATTTGACAAAGTATTTTAGTGCATTTGCACAACTAGGGTGAAATTCCTTAGTGGTGAATCCATGCTGATTTGATCTTGATAAATACTAGTGTCTTAGATTTCTGTCATTTATTTTTGTGTTGCTAATCTCTGTAAAACTGGAAGGAAGAAGATCTCTCTTCAGAGGGACCCAAGTAGAAAGTTATTTCAAGAATTGGGAAAAAAAATTTTAGAGGAAAGAAAAGTTTGGAAGGTTGTTGAAGGTCATACATCAAGAAAAGGAATATCCATTGGTGAGAGAGATCATCCTTTAGTAGAGGATTATCACTCTTCTTCTAGTGATTCTTGATTCAAGCAATCCTCTCATAAACTTGTTTACTTCAACTAGTGAAGGTCCTTCTACTATACCTGTGAGTTCCTTTTTCAAACTACACCTGTGTGTTTCAATTCTAGTAAAACTTTCCAAGAAAATCAGCACCTAGAGAATACCAATCTTGTGAACCACATTCTTGAGCCCCAAAGACCTCTCACTCCTCATCATTTTGTTTCTCCTCCAAGATCACCACCTCAAAATAGAATGGCTCAGCCTAGACCTCCATTTTTGTTAACACCTTTGGTCCTATAAACTTTAGAGGAATGGATGGTTACCCAAATGTTGTCCCACAAGATGTTAGAAATAGATTGCCAAAGTTCCAAGGTAACAATGCTATAACTAGTGATCAACATCTCAAAATTTTTGTTAACATGATGGAGGAATTTGAGATTGAGCATGAAGATGTGTATATTAAATTGTTCATTCATACACTAGAAGAGGATGCAAGGGATTGGTACAAGGCTCTTCCTAATAATTCTATTGATTCATGGACTGAAATGAATAATGCATTTAGGTTGCAATATGGTGACAAGACTAATCCTAGGTTTCTATTGTCTAATTTGAAAATATCAAGAAGAACCCCAATGAATCAATTCATGACTTCAACACAAGGTTTAACAAAACTTTGAGAAGGCTGCCAGTTAATTTGAGGCCATGTGATCAGTCATGCTTGATCAAATATGCAGATGCATTTGATAAGAAGGTAACCTATTACCTAAGAGACAAGAACCCTACCAATTTAAGGCAGGCCTTTACCATGGCACTGCAGATTGAAAATAATATCAAGGCAATTGGGAAACCTCTCAAGAGAGATGGTGTAAAGTTGATAAACCCTGAAAAGCCTCAAGCAAGAAAGAGTGTAGACTTGGAGGAAGTGGTGAAAAATTTGGTAGGGGTTGTCAAAGAGATTTCCTACAAGTTGGCAAGAGCTGAGAAGGGAATTGGGTAGACTTCACAAGGTCAGAAAAAGCACAAAACCATGACAGATTTTCCAATCATCCTAGGGGTGATCAGAGATCTGATGATAGAGGGAAAGGACCCATGGGGTCTGCAAATAGACATCCTCAAGCATGTGAAGGAAGAGTGTTACCTGATCCCCTAACTACTGGGTTGTTGTTGAGGAAGTTGTTGATATTGATTGGTGTGATAGGTGTTTTCTACCCCATCCTCCATGTGAAGTGGACCAGCAAGATGGTGAAGCTAATAATGATGATGGTACTGATGATGATATTTACATGGTGGGTTGTTCTTCAAGCTCACAAGAAGGAGCAACATCAACTGAGGTCATAAGTGCAAGGACAACTATAACCTTTTGGGATTACATCAAATGGGTACAAGTCTTTCTTCCCTCATACTCTTGAAGTTGATGTAGTGCAAGATTTTGAAATTCCTAACAATGACTTTGAATACTTAAGATCTTTGATGATTAAGAAGTATGATGGTGGTATACCTTCGAGGAAGATAGACAATTGTTAATGAATGTTGTTATGGCTCAAGAGAAAGAGTATAACACTAGGAGCAAGATTGTTAAGGAGTGGGCCTCAAGCCAAACCTAAAACACCCTTGCTTACAAGTATTCCCAAAGAAGCTCCTAGAAGAGAAACACCTTCAAAATCTTCTGTTGTCCCAAGCAAAAATTACAATCCTCCTCATGCCCAAGCTGCCAAGAATCCCATGCCATCTAATGAATCTATTTGTCTCCATTCCAATGTTGCCTTGCCAAAGAGTGTTCCATATGACATAGCCCAGGTATTGAGCCAAATCAAAGTGAGTGTTCCAATCATTGAGTTGCTTAGGATTCTTGAGCACAAGAAGAGAGCATTTGAGTACTTGGGATTGAAAGAGGAGAAGAGTACCCCAAGCAAAAATGTAAACATTGTTGAAACTCCTCCTCAAATCATTATAGACCTTGAAACACCACCAACATTAGAGGATCTTGGAGAAACACCTGAGGTATACTTGGGGACATCCTTGGTTGATTCCCAATTGAATGTTGATCCATTCTTTACAACTTTGATCATAAAGGATAGACTACTTCACAATTGTATGTTTGATTCTAGTGCATCATGTAATGTCATGCCTCTAGAAGTCATGAATGAGTTGGATATCAAAGTGACAATAGCCTATGGAAAGTGTACTACCATGGACTCAAGAGAAGTGTTGGTAGTTGGTTGTGTGAAGGGTTTGGTGGTGGACTTGTATTCTATCCTGGGAGGAATTTAAAATTGGATGTTGTGATTGTTGATTGCCTCCCAAATGGGGTATGTTATTGTCAAGAAAGTGGGCTGCAAGTGTTGGAGGGAGTGTCCAAATGGACATGTATTTTTCCACCATTCCCATTAAGGCATCCTTGTCAAGCTCTATGGAGAAAAGAAGATGTTGCATCTAATTGAGGATCCAAACAATGCTTCTTATGAAGTATTATTTGCTGATGTTAATGTTGATAATTTTATTGGGTTTGCTGATGGTAAGGAGAAAAAGATGGATCATTCAAAGTGCCTTGAATAGGTAGGTTCTCCTTGACCTTGCTATTTGATGGAGCTTGCTCCAAATTTGGAAATGGTGCTGGTATAATTCTGATTTCTCCTAGCTTGGAAGAGTTTGTTTTTTCCTTCAAGCTTAATTTTGAATGTACTAACAACATTGCTGAGTATGAAGCCTTGTTGTTGGGTCTAAGAATTGCATGGAAGTATGGTGTCAAGGACATCATTACAAAAGGAGATTCAGAGCTAGTTGTCAAACAAATAAGAAAATTGTATGCTACAAAAAATCAATGGATGAAACAGTACAAACATGTAGTTTGGGATCTAATTGAGATGTTTGATTCCTTCAACATTGTGCATCATGACAGAAGTTTCAATGCTGCTACTGACAAGTTGGTAGTGTTGGGGTCAAGATTTGGAAATTACACCATTTCACCTTATTGTGAGTACAATATTGAAGTGTTAACTAGGCCAGTTATCCTTGACAACATCAAGCATTGGCAAGTGTTTAATGATGATGCTCAAGTGCAAAGGTTCTTACAAAATCAAGGTGAGTTTGTAGATTAGAATATTGATTGGGAACCAATGGTATGTGTGACTAAGGAAGAGAGACTTTGTTTGGAAAGGATATTATCCAATTGAAAACTAACACCATTCCTAGAGGTCTTGTTGCACTTGAGTCAAATTTTAACAATGTTGATTGCATCATCAATAGAAACATGTCTACCTCAAGGGATGTGGAAGAGCATAACTTGGGCACTAATGATAAACCAAGAAAATTTGGTTGGGTAGCAATCTAAACAAAGAAGAAAAATAGTCCTATGTCCAACTATTGAAGAAATATCAAGACTTGTCTTGCTTGGTCTTATTCAGAGCTGAAAGCATACAGAGAAGACTTGTTTCAGCATGAGATTCCTCTTGAAACAAATGCCAAACCATTCAGAAAAAGTAGAGGCCAATTAATCCACTCCTCTCCATGAAAATGCAAGATGAATTGAAGAAATGAAGGAGGGAGGGATCATTCAGCCCACAAGGTATTCATCTTGGGTTGCAAACCTTGTGCTAGTCAGAAAGAAAAATGGAGATATCAGACTTTGTGTAGACTTCAAAAATATGAATAGAGCTTCATTGAAGGACAATTATCCTTTTCCAAACATGGAAAACATGCTGCAGTTAGTGACTGGATCTGAATTGTTGTCCACCTTGGATGGTTTCTCTGCTACAATCAAGTTGTTGTCAAGGAGTCAGAAAGATTTAAAATTGCCTTTACCACTCCTTGGGGAACATATGTTTATGTAAGAATGCCTTTTGGTCTCATGAATGCTAGAGCTACCTTCCAAAGAGCAATGGATGTTGCTTTTTCTAGTTACAT
Organism: Taxus wallichiana var. yunnanensis; assembly: GCA_018340775.1. Taxonomy (NCBI): domain Eukaryota; kingdom Viridiplantae; phylum Streptophyta; class Pinopsida; order Cupressales; family Taxaceae; genus Taxus; species Taxus wallichiana. The sequence continues at coordinate 347,800,437 of CM031243.1, read as the reverse complement.
AAATGACTTCATTGTAGTTTATCAGGATGATGTGACTATGTTTTCAAGGAGTAGAAAAGATCACTTACAACACTTGGAAAGAATGTTGATCAGATGTAGAGAATATGGCATTTCTCTCAATCCAAAGAAGTGTCATTTTGGGGTGCAAAAGGCCAAGTTTCTTGGTCATATTGTTTCAAAGATGGTGTCATGATTGACCCTAAGAGGGTAGAAGCAATCAACAAGGTTCCAATTCCAAGAACAAAGAAGGGCATCCAATCCTTCTTTGGGAAAATCAATTTCATTAGAAGGTTTGTGTCTAATTTTGCTGAATTGACTCTTCCTATTACATGCATGTTAAAGAAAGACCAAGTTATCAAATGGGAGGAGGCTGCTATTCAAGATTTTGAAGGAATCAAAGAAGCACTTAAACATGCACCTATCTTAGCAGCTCCAATTACAAGAAGCCTTTCCAAATCTTCTCCTTTGCTTTTGAAAATACCATTGCATCTATTTTGCTCAAAAGGATGAAGATGGGGCTGAGAGGCCTATTTCCTTCTTTAGCAAGGCTTTACAAGCTGCTGAGTTAAAATACACAATCATGGAAAAACAAGCATTTTCCTTGGTGAAAGAAACAAAGGTTTTCAGGCCTTATATCTTAAGTTCAAAATTTGTTGCTTATGTTCCCCACACCATGGTAAAAGACATCTTATCAGAGATGGAGATCTCAAGAAAAAGATGTAGATGGGTGAACAAACTACAGGAGTATGACATGGACATCCAAACCACAAATTTGGTAAGAGGTTTGGGTCTTGCTAAGCTCATGGCTAAGAGCAACTTGCAGAGACAATTGAAGTGAATGAAGTAGAGGAAGAAAGGGCAGATGTTCTTGAGAAGTTGGTAAGTTCTGAGTGGTACAAGGATGTAATATTTTACCTTAGACACCTATGTTGCCTTGATCATTTAAATAAAAATTAGAAAAGAGCCCTCAAGTTGGCTTCTCAAAAATACATCATCACTGACTTTGGGCTGGCTTGGAAGAACCCTGAAGGTGTCCTCTTGAAATGTATAACTGAAGATGAAGCTCCCAAAATAGTTTTGATTTCCATGGGGGAGTTTGTGGAGGACACTTTGCTGGAAGGGTTACAACACACAAAATTTTGAGAGCTGGTTATTGGTGGCCTACTCTTTTCAAAGATGCAACCCTGCTTAGTTAGAAGATGTGAAAGTTGTCAGTGTTTCTCTGGAAGAATGAAAGCTTTAGGCCCTTCCTTTGCATCCTGTATCAATTGAAGCTCCTTTCAAACAATGGGGATGGACTTCATTGGTGAGATTTCAGACCCTTCTAGTGCTGACATAAGTGGATTCTTATAGCCACAAATTACTTCACCAAGTGGGTAGAAGCAATCCCCACCAAGAAAGCAACACACCAAGTTGTTATGGACTTCTTATTGAATCATATCATATGTAGATTTGGTGTGCTAATCAAATTGTTGTTGTGATAATGCCATGTGTTTTAGAGCTAAACCTTGATGGCAATGTGCAAGGAGTATGGAACCAATCTAACTTATGCTTCAAACTATAACCCTCAAGGAAATGGACAAGCTAGTCCAACAATAAGAACTTATTGAAGATCATTAGGAGAACCTTGGAGTTGAACAAGAGAAAATGGGGTGAACAACTAAAATTTGTAGTTTGGGCTGATAGAATCACTACCAAAAGAGCTACTGGTAAGAGCCCATTTGAGTTGGTGTATGGAACTCAAGCTCTTTCTTCCCTTACATCTACAATTATCTTCATTTCAGTTTGTTCAACAACTTGAAGATCAAGAGGTCACCCATATGAAGCAAGGATTAATCAGATTGTTGAGTCTGATGAAGAAAGAAGAGCATCACACCAAAGGCATGTCAGATTTAGAGAGAAGTTGAAGAGGTTGTTTGACAAGAAGGTCACTCCTAGGGCCTTTCAATGTTGGAGATCTAGTTTTGTTGTGGGATAGCAGAAATGAAGATAAGGGAAACATGGTAAATTTGATGCATTATGGATGGGCCCTTACTCCATTGATATCAAAATTGGTGAAAATACCTTTTTTCTCAAGGACTTAGATGGGGAATTGCTTGAACTACCTATTAATGGAAGGCATCTGAAGCATTTCTTGGATTAATCCCCAAATTTGAGGTATGCACCACTTGTATAGTGTATAGTGTTTGGATTTTTGCTCTGTTTTTTGGTGTTTTGTTGGTTTGTGGTTTGCCTTGGTGTGTGGTAGCCATTTTTGTCATTTCATGGTTTTTTTTGCTGGCTTTGCTCATGAATCCATTTTCCCAATGGATTATTTTGGCACTTGGTCTACTTTTTTTCTTGTGGCACTCACTGGGAGTGCCCATCCCCAAGCAGGAGCCGATGTTGGTGCCATTTTTGAGCCTACAATTTTTTCCCTAATTTTCCTTCATTCTTTTGCATGCTCAAAATGTTTTTCTCAAATCCATGCTCTTAAATTTTTCCCTCTTGCTTGGATGCTTTGAAGTGTTCTCACAAACTTGTTATTTTTCCCTAATTTGAAATAAAACTGCATGTCTGCCCTCTTTTTTGCCCTAATTTTCCAAAATCTGTGGCTCTTGCTATTTTTCCCATTTTTCCTAATCGTGGAGCTTTAAAATTGATTGATTTATACTTGTTTGCCTTTGAAAATCCATCCATGGTCAAAATTGCTTTAAAAACACTTTTTTGTCTTTTGATTTCAAAAAATTTTCACCTTAGTGAAAAAAATCAATTTTGGGCATCCTGCATTTTCTGTGTTTTTTACGATGTGGGTCATTCATTTTCCATCAAATTCATCTTCAACATTCTAGGGCATCACTGAAATTTTGCATTTTTTTGATGGTCATACAAGATCCTTTTCCTATCAAATTTTAGCTCAAAATCTTCTCCTACGTGGCCATTTGTGATTAGACAAGGTTCGGTGGGTCTGCTCGAAAAACTTAACATTTTTTGTGTTTTGGAAAAATTTACAAGTTTCCCCAGCTCCACAGGCCCTAGAGGAGGTACACGTGTCACAAGTAGAGTGAAGGTGGATGGGTGGGTCTTTTTGTGCCTTAAGGCATTTTGAAGAAAGAGTTAAAGTACAAAGAAAATGCCTAGGGCCCACAACGAATCAGAATGGAACATGTGGTGGCTTCAGAGTGTAGGCCCACAATGAAATAGAATGGAACACGTGGCTTCAGAGCGCAGGCCCTCAAAAATCAAAGGTGGACACATGTCATGTTTTCATCAAAAGTGGGATGGAAGGTCTGGTGAGGACTTAGAAAAAAAAATTCTTTTTTGTGAAAGGGAGAAAAAGTTGTGAAAAGGGCCGGGTCCGTTAGGCCACTCAAGAGAGGACACATGGCAGGATCAAGGGGTAGAAGGGAGTGCGGGCATGAGGAAAAAGGGAAATATTTTCTTTTTGGAAAAATGAGTTAAAGTGATAATTTGAAGCATGGCTCCACAATGAATCAAAGGGAGACACGTGTCAAGAGACAAAATGGAGGTGAGGGGTCCACGAGGAAATTTTGAAAATTTTCCTTTTTTTCCAAAAAGGAATTAAAGTAAAATGAAAATTTGACGACCCCAAATCCAATCATGTTGAGCCACATGTGTCAAGGGACCAAATATCAAGGGCGGAGCGATAGAGGAAAATTGAAAATTTTCCTTTTTCCAAAAAGGTGGAAATGTGTAGAATCGAGCCATGATTCCAATGGGGCCCACATTGGGACACGTGTCAAGCTCAGAGGGGGAGAAAATGTCAAATTTTTACATTTTTCCAAAAATGTTAAAATATCAAAAAGTGATCCCAAACCCATTTCCAATCACATTGTGACATGTGGAGGGCTCAGATTGAAGGGAGAAAGGAAAATCAATGGTAATTGCATTTTTCAATTTGGCCACCATTTTTGCTCCAAGAAGTGTGGAAATGCATTTTTTTGCATCAATTTTGATCAAATTTTTGGTGAATTCATGTCATTTTTTCCTTCAAGGATCAATGGAATCAATTTTAAAAATCAATTTGTAGATCATGAGATACTTTTGAAATGAAATTTTTTTCCTAACCCGAGCAAAAACATGAAATATCAAATCCAAAAGTTGTAGAGTCAAATTTTGAGGGATAAGGATGAAATAATGAAAGGAAGGGGGTCTGCATGCTTTGAAGATGAAAAACATGCCTCCATAATGGATAATGATGTGAATTTTGTAATGATTCACCTTTTTTGAGGCACTGAAACTTTTTGAACGTTTTTCTATTAGATGTCCCTTTCTGCAAATCATGATGAATTTGTAACAAACTAAGATGCCATAGGATATTATTTTCTTGGGAAAGAAGGATCAAATGTAATAAATGATATATAATGCATGTTTTTTGACATGCAAAAGGTTGGGAAATTGAAAATCACAAGAAAATTTTGAGAGAAGCTCATCTTCTAAGAAACCCTCCAAAAACCTGGTTAATGTCTTCTATGTTAGATCTTCATTCATGTTGAGTTGGTTACAAGTGTATAGCCATCACACAGCTCTGAGATTGTTCTTGAAACTCTCCCTTACTGATGAATCTAACAAGATTTTGAATTAATCTATGTTATTTTGGGCAATATGATGTCTGTTATCATGTTTAAATGTCTACAAATAGTTTTCCTTGTTCTTGTTGCAATCTTGCATTGAAATCTTTAGGAATCACACAGATCTCATCCTTATTGATAGTTTAGTGGCATTTGCAATTTCATTTTTCAAAGAGCTTTCATCTGGCATTGAAAATAAGTAGTTTAAAATCACTTCACCTTCATTTTGTTGATAGAGATTACTTGTAAGCCTTTGGGGTACCTTAGGCATGATTTGATCAGAGATTTTGATGTTTAATTGAGTCCTTTAACTCAAGATTTTGTGTTGAGGTCTCAAATATTGTGTGAAGAGTGCAAACCTGGGCCTCCATTTGTGTATCTCTTCTAGTTGAAAGAACATCCTAACTATTTTGAAGCATTTTATCTGATAGTTGTTCAAATGTTGTAGAGGTTGTCAAAGATCTGGCATAATCAAGTTTGTCTTGTCAATATCCCACCAAAAATCATTCTAAACAACTAATCCTACCCCATACTACCCCGTTTTGACTTGTATACCCATAGAAGATCAAAATCCATTTACTAAAGTATGCAGAACAGATCAGATTTCAAAATGTCTTTAGTAACCCTTTCCTTGCATTGAAATTATCTCCATAATCTAGGAAGTGACAACTTGTGAAAGTCAGATTTGGAGTGTTGATCATATTTTCCCAAGGCCCCTTCATACTATTTGCACAAATTGAGGGATATATTCATCTCCTTCACCATTTGAGGGTTACAAAATAGGTCCTCTTACCTTGGTTGAAAGGCACAACCTAAAACAGTTAGGACAAGATCAAGTCCTATTTGAGTGTTATCCATCCATCTCTCCATCAAATCTAAGTACATTATTATCTATCCGATCACATCCATATCTCCCACAAAAGGAGAAAAAATGACATACATTTCATGATCTATCTGCCTTTATTTTATTTCAGCTTCATGCCAGATATTTATAGTTTCCTAGTTTAGAATATGTACATCTATCTTGACCACTTCTACCCATAATTTGTTATCCAATGTTTTAGTGGAAAGTATGCAATGAGACATCTCCATGATAGTATAATTGTGATGTTCTACAATGCCATACTTTTTCACAAAAGATAGGGGAATTCAAAATTTGTGTGATGTCATGGTCATTCAAGAATGAAAAGAATTTCTTTGACGTGAAATCCCCCCATCAATCTGAGTGGAGGACAAGAAGGGGCCACCTGGTATGCTTTGAACAACTCATTATAGATGTAGAAACAAAATCACACACTTGGGTATAGTTATAGGTCCTAAAAGCATATTGTAGACACAAAATAATGCACTTTGAGTCATTATTTAGTCCCTGTATCATACTACTATTCATATGGTTCTTAAGTGAAAAGAGTAATAATTAACCCATGTCTTTCACCAATTTTACATTGCTTGTTGTCGTATTTTTGATCTTACACTAGCACTTGCCAAGTATTTATTATCATTCTCCGCATTTTTCCTATATTTGACAAAGGGTGTCCAGTTTAGGATCAGGGCACCCTAGTCCTCTCTAGGGTGCCCTTATCTTCTTTAAAATTTACTCTCACCTTTTGGGAACTTTCTATCCATTTTATATTTTTATCTTTTTGGTGGTCAACCTTTTAGGAGTTGATTACAAAATTAGAATAATAGAACCATATAAATAGAAATTTATGTGACCATTATGAGGGACCAAGCACTAAGCACTTACTATCTCCACCTAAGGTTACATCCATTAAAATAATCTAAAGCTACATTTGCATCCATCTAGCTCCATCACAAGGCATGTAAGGTTGGTTCATCTTCATCACACTTCATAGGTGGGGAGCCTATATTTTCCATGCACACATTATCTACATTATAAATCTAGTTATTTTCTCGCTACTTCAAAAAATGTGATTGGCACAAAAGAAACCTAAGGCACCATTTGACACACACACACACACACCTAGAACTACATTGGATCTGATATGTAGTGAAACACTCGCTTAGTAAGTCCATAAATGCGGTAGCTAAGAAATTCTCAACCCTTCATATGCATCTTTCTTCTTTTAAGGTTTTGATGCTCTACTTGGGGCTTATCAAGTGATTCTTTATTATAGGTATTAAAGTGGCATAAACAACCACACAATGAAATTCACATGAAAATAAGTGAACATAGGTGAACATACAACGACACTCCAGAGGAGGCTTCCCAGCCATTTCCATAGACCATGTCACCTAGATCTCAAGCCAGGGCACCCATGAGTGTCCCTATCTCTTTTGAGGTGCCCTGACCCAATCGATAGCCCCGATATTTGTATTTGCAAGCTTCGTACATTTATTTCCTCCTCCTATTCACATGGTCTATATACTGTGACACACCCCACAACATATATGAATCAACTAAGGCTTTTCTTGACCCTTCAGTAGATTAGCGTTTCACATTTTTTGGGCTTAGTTTGCTTGGGTGTATTAAAGTATTTTATTGCTCCATTTATTCAGTCATTTTATTGCTCCTATAAAATTAGATTACAATAGAAAATCTTATCTTAGTTAATCATTTAGATTACACTAGAAAAATTATCGCTCCTATTACATCTTTCATGCTTAGGATCCTCATTCTTCCTCTATCATGGGTCATAAAATTCATTAACTTTCTTTGTCTTATTTTCTTAAGATACATCCTTATTTCCAATATATTTTAAAAATCCTTAGACACCATATATCTTCCTAAACGTTGTCACATGAAATAAGTCCTATTTTTATCTCTTATTTGATTTACCCTAGTCTTCGTTATCCTCCACCCAATCAATCCATGTTAGAATCAATTAAATATTTACATTCTTTACTTAAGGATGAATTTAAAGCTATGGAATCCATGATTACATCTCTATAATCTGAAATATAAAATCTTAAGGATGCTTCTTAGGCTCATGTTGTTTCTCCTTATAAATATGATTTTCATTATATGTCTATTACATGTGTTCATATTAGTCATCACTAGATCATGTTACCACCCACTCATTAGTATCCTCCTTATCGGCTAAGAAAATATAAAGGTCATCCATATTGAAATTATTATTGAATCAAGGATATAATGACAACGATTTATCATGCTACATTTTATGAAGAATAATCAAACATCTTGAGCATCGTGGATTTATCTCATTTATCAGACAACATTTTTATCCATGCCTATCTAAAAATGCTACATCCACATGGGCTCCTAAGTATATTCCTTCTTTATAAAATGAGCATCAGGCCACCATTTCCAATGTGCCTTCTTTGGTCACCAAGAACCTCCTATTCAATCAGCTTCAAACTAAGCAACCCCTTCTAAAAACATTTCTTACTCAACCTCCTTTCAAGTTATCTACTAAGTTACCAAATCAACCTATGCAACCTCCTCTAAAAATCATTTTAACACCTCTTTCTACTAAGACTGCTACACTATTACGCAATAATACACCACTTCAGTAGCCAATCATTTTTGTCAAAACAACTTATTCTCCTAATAATGGTCGTTACATTTCCAATTTCACCACCATCGCTTGTCCTACTATTATTTTTTCCCAACATGATTCCATTACTTCATACAAACTTGGTCCTTGGTTGGTGACTCTTATCACCTCGTCACCCTATGACACACTTTTGTACTTTGGTTCACACTTGACTATTGAGGGAATTCTATACACATGAACCCCACACACTGCACAATAGTTACTACACCTTAAGTACTACATACCATCACATGATTTTACATCACCTACACACGCACACTACATTATATGTTATGCATATTGCGTGTCTTCCTACACTTTTAATTTTATGCTCAATACATTACCCTAAATACATCATCCACATTCTACACATGACTCACATAGTACACCATAGCTATCACATGATGCGTAATTTTCTGAGATCATACACATAATCTTACATTATATGTCCTTCACATTACATTTTACAACTAGCATCTTACATATATTTTGCTACACATCTTAGGTCATCTACACATACTCCATTACATACTGTTCATCCTACCACACATAGTACGCATTTTACATATTCACTTTTGTGTGCTTCTCTCACTATATGATGATGCACTCTAGTCTTGTAGTCCATATTGGACTATTGAGGGTATACATCAAAATGGACATCATCAGAATCACATGTTCATCATTCAATCTTATTTTTCTCATGTGAAATTCCTAGGATTATGGTTATACACTTAAGGCTATGGGGTCACTTTTTCTAGCATCATCTCGTGATCGTGCACATCATCACATTCAGCCATATTGTTTAGTGGTATATGCTTTAAGATAAATTACCACACCTTTCTACTCATCTTATCGTGATACACAATTAGGCTGCAGAGTTATGCATACTTCATCTTCATGTAGTGATTTGCATATCATCACTACATACTCATCACAACAAATTTCACATAACACATGAGTTTTAACCATTTTTTTGATGACACACTCTCATTTATGGTTCATTCTTGATCGCTTAGGGGGATACTAAATGAACCTCACTACATACAAATCCATTCATTTTTGGGCACATGGATCCTATCATCCACATTGCATTCCATTCCATGCATCCACATCATATTACATTTTATGGTTGCATTTATTATTTCTTGAACTTTCTCTTACATGTTCATTTTACTACACATGTTAGATAGATCTCTTATATGTCATTATACTTACCATATACACAAGTGCATTCACATCCTTTTTTAGTTGTTATTTCCAATACAAATCTTCTACACATAGTACCGATGATTGATATACTACCTACTAGAGCATCCACATATGCTACAAAAAGTCTTATTGTTTTATTTTTGTTTAAAACAAACTACTTTGGTTTATACATGCTTTGATTACTTGTTATTTTTCTTACATACTAATGGGTGCTTCATGTGCAACATTTGTTATGCATGGATATTTTATTCCATACTTGTTTGTTACATTGTTTACTATTGTTTATGGTATTTTCCTTTATCTTGTGTGCACACTTATTTTTTGTTGCCTCTACAACCCCCTGAGTGTATGTATGACACATGTGAGTGGAGTCCTATGATTTCAACCCACTTTCAGCATCCTATATTGTCTTTTTGGGTGTTTACATTTTCTGCGTATGTTATATCTTACACATTTTTTTGTCTTAAACTCATTTTATCCATTCATGTTTAAACTAACACTTGTTTTCTAGTCACTTATTTGCATGTGCGCTGGTATTTATAAAGCACATTCCCTTCCCCCTGAGGGGTATAGTTTTAGTTATCAATGTCATGTTTTAGGGCCACATTCTCCTATCTCGTGACGTTGTATGCACCCACAAAGAGGGGGAAAATTTAAGTTTACACACTACTTAGAAAAATTTCGGTATAGTTCATTTTTCAATTTTTTCCATGATACAATGGGTTGTACAAATGAGTGGGTTTAGACCAATCTATGAAATACATACACAATGGATTTTATAGGAATATTTTCCTTAGCATTCTAGGGAGTATTTACAGTCCGGAGGAACATCAAACTCTCCTCCCTTCACTTCTTCACCCAAAGGCATCGATCACCCAAAAAACCAAGCAAGATAGATATCTCTTCACCACTCTCGTGGAAGTAGTTATAGGTTTGAGAATAACAAATATTTCTCCATACACTTGTTTGACCATAGTGTCATGAGATCTCCTAAATAATTCGTACTTCATCAACAATTACATGATATCCTTTCTACACCATTTTTATCATCACAAATCATTAGGTGCACATGTTCCTTTTTCATTTATAGTATTTTTACTATATACATGCATTTTACACATACACATACATATTTGAATACTTGATCATCTTCTCTTTTGAAGGTTCATCCATATGGGAAGCATGTAGTTATAAAAAACAACACACATGAATGGTACATCACACACATGATAATAACTATGCAGTACACTACACACACTTTGCTCTAGGTTCAATTTCGTCACTTTTTACACTTTTATATCTTTAGTTTCCATGCTCCATCATTTTTTTCAGTCCATACTTTGTCTAGTTATTCGACACATTTGCTACATAACTCTACATTTATTAGTAGGTACACATCTCTATCTAGTTTATGTTTATGATATTTTAATTCACCAACATAAAGTGGGGGTAAATGTAGACAAAAATCATGCACTTTGAGTCATTAATTAGTACCACTCTCATACTACTATTTATATGGTTCTTAAGTGAAAATATTAATAATTAACCCATGTGTTTGGCCATTTTTACATAGCTTACTATCGTATTTTAGATCTTACACTTGTACTTTCCTAGTTTGTATTGTCCTATACTTTTCCTATTTCTAAATGGGGCACCTAGCCTAGCCCCGATTCTCTTTACACTTTACTCTCACCTTTTGGGAACTTTGAGATTTATATATATTTTTTTGTTTGACCTTTTTGGGGTTAATTATGAAATTCAACAAGAGAACCATATAAATATAAAGTTATATGACCATTATGAGGGACCAAACACTAAGCACTTAGTATCTCCACCTAATGTTGGATCCATTAAAGGAATCTAAAGCTATATTTGCATCCATTTATATCCATCACAAGGCATGCAAGGTTGGTTCATTTGCATCACACTTTATAGAAGGGAGTATATTGTTTCCATGCACACGCTACTTACATTTTACATCTAGCTAATTTATCGCTACTTCACAAAGTGTGACTAGACAAGAGAAACCTAGGGTACAATTGCCGCAAGACACACACCTATAAATTCCTTTGGTCTAATATGTAGTGCAACACTCTATTAGTAAGTCCACCATTATGTCCACTCGAGGAAAATTTGGTCCCTTTATATGCATCTTTATTTATTTAGGTTTTTATTCTCTTTTGGGATTTTGTAGGTGATTGTTTATTACAGGTCTTAATGTGACATCGAAAACCATACATCAACATTCATAAGATAGGAAGTGAACATAGGTGAACATCTAGAGACACTCCATAGGAGTTTTCTCACCATTTTTGCATACGAAGGCATCCAGATCTTAGACCAAAGCACCCATGGGTGACCCTATTCCTTTCCATGCACCCCATTCCAATCAAAAAGCTCATATATGTGTTTTTTAGGTTCATATACGGATTTTTCCTCCTCTTGTTCATCTTGTATACTCTATCACAAAATCTTGTGACATCCGTAAACCGTTAAGTCTTTTATTAACCCTTCTTGCACATTAGGTTTCTAATTTTCTAGATTAGTTTTCTTCAGAGTGTATTTCATTATTTTATTGCTTTATTTATTCATTCATTTTATTACTCATATAACATTATATTACACCAGAATAATATTATTTTAGTTAATCACATATTAGGATTTACATGTTTCTTAAACAAGAAAACTAGTAATCGATAACTATCTTTAGCCTCTTTTATTTGTTTTGTATTTTCAATTTGGTCAGACACACCCTAAAACCAAGTAAGAACCTTACTTGTTTATATTTTATGGCTTCCAGACACCAACACCCATGCACTCATGTCCCCTTTGGTCGCCCCTGACCCTTTCTTATTTTACTCACTCCTTTTCGGTTCTCTTTTATCTCTTCTCAATATTTTTCACTTATGGATTAACCTTACAATTGTCAATTACGAAATTCTGACAAGGGAATAAATATAAATACATAATTATGTTTTCAAAATGAGGTACTAAGAACTAAACATTACTATCACCACTTAATCTTGCATTCAAAAGTAACTAATTTACATTAATGGAATTTATCTAACATCCATTAAAGGGACAAGGGATTCATAATTTTGTATACATTGTATAGGAAGGGAAGTCTATTTTATTCCATCCACACATGTTATACATTACTACATTCAAGCTACACCCTACTATCAAGTGAAACTTGTATAAGGGAATCTTTAGGAACAATTTATACACACACTCACAAGAAATACATGGATTTTGAGTTATAGTGCAACACTCAAATGGTTACTCTTGGGGTAATCGCTGGGTCATTTAGACTCCCCATATTGTATTTTCCCATTTAAGTTTTAAACGGTTTGTGGATTTTGTAGGGAACTTATCATTTATAGGTTATAGGTATCTTTGATGATCTAGAGCGACTACTAGGTGATCAACAAGAAAATAATTTCAATACCTGTAACACAAGATAAACTAGATCCATATATTTTACACAGTCACAAGTACCCGTATCTAGTCATCAACACCCACACATCCATGTCCTATCAGGCACCTATACCTATCCTTTTTCATGTGCTCTAGAATATAAATAGGTTAGTTATGATGTTTTTCGCATCATGTTCATCACTTGTCCCTACTAATATTAGTTCTATATTATGTGGATTTAATCTAAGTCAATTTCTCTCTATCTATTACTTAGATTTTCATGTTTTAAATATTAGCTTACTTGTGTCATTATTGTATTTTATCATTTATAAAAATTCAGTTACTCTAGAATACTTAGATTTAATTATAGTATTTATTAAATCATTTAGTGAACCCTAACTTATTCAAACTCCTTTCCTTAGAATACTAAAAAAACCCTATGGATAAGAAAAGATCCTCATCTCCCAAGCATAATATGGCTGATACATGCCTGTAACCTATTTTTGATAATATTTCGTAGAAATCTAAATTTTGTGACCTCTACCGCAATCCTCAATGTGATTCCTTAGTCCTTCAACAACTTCTTACATTCTCAAACATTGTTCCTATTATCCTTGATACCCTAACATTTACATAGTATCACTTGACCAAATATTTTCTTCATGTTCTCCCTCATCTTTTGTAGTCACCCATGTTGTTTGCACCTTCTTCTCCTCCTCTTATAGCACATGATAATATTATCAGTATATTATTTTCTTGATCATGTTATTTCTCAGTGACAATATGAATACTAATAATTGTACTTCTAATGTTGAAAATGTAAACGATCATAATACAACTTCTATTTGTAGTCAAGATGCATGTAAAGCTATATATCATACTCTTCCTACTTCCAAAAATGTTTCCAATTATTGTAATGATAAATATTATATTAGTACTCATACCACTTCTTTGTATGTTGATCATAGTCTTTATAAAATACTTGCTTGTGAAACTATAGTTGATAATGATGTCGATTATGCTTCTAATCATGAAAATGTTGGTGATGATGTTAATGTTATCCAATTTTGCCCCTTGAGAAAAATTGTTCAAACAAAATCTTACATGGGAGATGGAGAGATTGGTCTTGGCCATACAAGCTCACATCTAATTTCAAAATCAAGTTACTGCATTTAGATCGTAAATGAAATGCAAGGCCCGAAAACCAATGGTTGAGAAAACATCAAATAAGATCAAAGTGCAAGAGGAAAATAAATGGAGAAAGGATTGAATTTTTTAAGTTTTACATTTTTAGCACTTCAGAGAAACAAGGAAAACAATGGTCACTATCAAATGAAATTCTCAACCCCCGAAAGTATGAAGTTTCAGACTTTCACGTTTCGGGATTTCAAACTCTCAAGAAAAGATTTGAAAAAGCGAGAAAATCTAAAATCTGAAATTCTAAAAGTTTGAAATTTTTGGACTTTCGTGTTTCAGAGTTTTATAGGTGCGTAACTGGGTTTGAGGTCTCTCATGGAAAAATCAAAAAAGTGACCAAAATGTCTAAAATCCCAAATGTTTGAATCTTAAAATGGTTCGATTTCATAAGTCAACGCAAGTTTTGGGGTCAACTCATCGACGTTTGGATTTCATAGTTTTGAATCTTGCTTTCAGGGTTTCAAAACTCTTGAGAGATTTGGGAGATGAACAGTGTAAAAGGTCTGAAAAAACAAAATGTCCAAAGAATAAAATTTCTAACTTTTGAGTTTCAAGTTTCGTGGTTCTGATTTTTAGAACTCTCAAGCCCCAAAACACAAAAATATCAACTCAATGTCCAAAATCCCAATTCTAATGTCTAAATTTTTAGACTTTCGTGTTTTGGAGTTTTAGAAATCTCATTCCACCTTTTTCACGTAATGACACCTCAACCTTCATGTGGCCATAACTTTTGACTGGGAGCTCGGATTTGCACAAGAATGGACTTTTGAAATCTCTCGCAAGTCTCTATATGTAATCAATTGCGACTAGATATTTTTAAATTAGTAGACTAAGCTCTTAAAAATGAAAAATTATAGTTTGCCATTTTTTGAGGTGTCCTGTGTTTTCACCTACCACCATAATGAAGGTATGGGCTTCCTTCTTGCCCAACAAGGCATGGTACATGGAGGTATGGGTTTTTTCATGGCACCCATCACTATTGTAGAAGAATTCAATGCATTTTGGGGTGGTTGAAGAAAGAATTCGGATTTATTCTCATCTCCTGCTCCCATTCTTCCTATATATTGTAAGGAGAGGCATTTTTATAAAGGTTAGAAAAATTTCTTGCACCCTCCCTTCTTATCTAATCTACAATTGAATTCGTGGACTTAAAACCTCCCATTTCAAATTGTAATGAAATTTTTGCCTCTTGGCCATTGTAATGGACTATATTAAATCTTTGAGCAATAAAATAAGTATGTGGATGATTTCAACCCTCTCTTATGTTCATTGTATCTTTCTCTCTCTTTGCAATCCTGGTTATTTGTGCATGGTGGTTGTATTACACTTTTAATGGTTTGTGTTTAATTGCAAAGCATGTGTTCAACATTCCTTTGGTGCATCACCTCTATTAATTTAGGTTTATTTTCTTGCATCTTCTTAACCCTATCTCCTTGGCAAGTTAGAGTAGGTTTTAGAGTAGATCCTCTACAAATTGTATGTGTGCACTTGAACAGAGGAATAGGAACTAGCCTTCATCCTGAGATTTCCACGATTGTAAAGTCCCACATTTTCGAAAAGCTCCATGTTATGCAATCACACTAAGAGTCTCAACCCATCAATTTGTAGACATTCAAGGGTGTTGTGATTATGCATCAATAGTTACTTCTCTTAAGACTATTGAATGTGAATTTACTACTCCTCTCTCCTCTACTTTTGAAGTTGTTTCTCATGATGATTTTAATCCTACCACTAGTAAAACTCTTATTGTGTGTCCTAATCGTACATCTAGTATTCAAATAGACCCTTCATGTTCCTCTCCTCTCTGCCTCCACCTCCTTCTCCTTCTTCTTCCCGCATCCTCTCCTCCTCAAATTCCTATGATCACTCATAATGGAAAGAGATAACCCATAAATATTCCTCTCACTTCACCAATCATCCTTCACACGACATTCTCTCCAAACTACATGTTGTTATCAATTTGCAATCTAAATTTCATACCCTCTCCTCAAAAGTAAATCATATTCCTAAATAGATTCACACTTCCCGATTTCCCAAGGACTTCATCATGCCTAACTTCTCTTATTTTTATGGCACTAAAAATCCTTATTTACATCTCAAGAATTACCATTTAGCCATGTTTTCTTAATCCAATAATCATTTGTTACTCATAGAATCTCATAGTAGCCTTTTTTATAATGGTCTCTAACGGTATAATCATTTTCCTTATCGATCCATTAATACTTATTATGATATGGAGGATGTATTGCTTAGATGATTCATTTCTAACAATGGTTCTACAAGCTTATATGAAGAATTTCCTTCTATGCATCAAGGAAATAATGAGCTAATTGTAGATTACATTTTACACTTCAATTCTTGCATGCATTAGTTATTGTTTGAGCCTATTGATTGAGAAATGAAATTTATTTTCTATCATAGCTTAAGCCCTCCCCGAAAGGAAAATTTATTATCTAATACATGAAATCATTCTCTTTTTTCTATAAATCTATTGATCTAGAAAATACGTCATCAGATAACGCCTTAACACCTTCTCCCACTTCTTTTATTTCTCCTATACTTGCCAAGTATTCCCATATTTCATCTATTGACCCTCATACACGATCAACATCTCCACCTTTGGGTAAGTCTCTTACTTACCCTCCACCACGTAAGCATTCACCTAAGAGTTGTTCATATCCCACTCATGAACCATTGTACTTCTCACATAATGCAAAACCACATGATGTTATGAAACCCTAATTCATAAAAAGGCTCATCCATCTACCTTCTAATCAACTTCATTAACCTCACCACTTATAGTGCTAGCATGAACACCCTTTCTACAATTTATACCGCATCAATGGACCCTATGATAATGAATGTTATGATCTTCATGATCTCCTAAAAGAATTATAAGAAAAAGCTTTCATTTATTTCCACTCTTGCTCTCGTGACCACTCTTTCTCTCCTATTCCTCAAAATAAATCTTTCACCCCTTTTCACTTGTCCCCTTCAACTCCATCTAAAGTAATCATCCACCTACCTCCTAAGATCATTATCCATCCGTGTCCTCCATCTAATCCACCTATACTTAAATCCTTTTGTTCTTCACATATTTCTATGGTACCTCATTTGTTTCTTAATCCCATTGCTTCAACACTTCCTACAACCACACCTTCTATTCTTTTCTCCAATCCCTCTAAAATCCAATTTGGAACTTACCCTCAAACTATTGTTGCTTCACATGTTTCATCCATGCCTTTTAGGAATCTTAATATCTCATACATGACATCCATTTTCCATTTCATTACCCTATGTAGCACTTTATTTCCACGATTCATACTCCCTTATTCAGGGTATAAATTTGAAATGAAACTCACCGCATTCACTTTTCACGTTGTATGCTTCATGATCTATCCTTCTACTACACATTCTCAAACCATTTTCTAATGACACATTATTGTTCTCTGGTTCATTCTTGATTTTTATGGGTATTGTTATAAATAGAAATTATCTCATACACATCCGATAGGGGGCACACTGCTCCTTCTATATTCACATTATAGACCATTTCATCACACTCATAAACTAAATTTTCATTTTTGGTTACACTTACTCTTTCTTGCTTCTACTACTTACATGATTCACTTTACTTACTATACTAGTTAGATACTCAAGTATGTCATTATCTTTCTATATACACACAAGAATGCTCACTTGGTATTTTTGATTGAATGAATTTCTCTTATGGATTTTCAAGTGATGCAATTATGCTTAGAAATGTACTTTCTACTAGTCCTATAGAGGATCCTAGGGCATCTACCCTTACTACTCTCAAACATTACAAGTGTTGTTATTTCTTCATTTACTATTTATCCTTTCTATAACAATACTTTCCATTGATACATACATTCCTTTACATAATATTATATTTATAACATGCTGACAGTGATTCATGTGTAGCATTTTCTTTATAGAAGTAGAAATCACCATATTTATCTCGATACAATCTTCTTGACATTGTTTTCTTTTTATGCTATTGTTTTAGGATATATGACCTGTTTCTTTCTTTATTGTTTTTTCTTTCTTATGGTCAAGTTTCCGCCCTAATTTTCCCGTGACATTGTAAGAGATGTCCCATGTCCTGAAATCCAATTTTCATTGTGTATGTCTATTTGTAGACTTTTTGTTACATTGTCTTGTAATTCATTCTTGCTAATTTTTCTACTAACACATGTTACTAGCCACTTTATTTACATGTTCCTTGGTTTCTACCATACACATCTCCTACCCCATGTAGGTATCCATTTACAATTATCATCATGTCCTCTCCTTTGGGAAGAATTATCCTCCCAAAATCGAAAGCACCCTAAAGAGGGGGCTTACACTGGGTGAGAAATTACCCATACATAAGCTCAAAGCTACAATATAGATATGCACAATATAGAAAAGGAATAGGCAAACAATCACATAACAACCCAAAATTAGAATTGGGTCGAATCACAATACAAACAATAGTGCCTAGATTTAGACACCAGCATCTGGATGTTACTAACCTCCCCTAGGTGCTAATGTCCTCATGGAAGATATAGTCATCTTCTCTTATCAAAATAGTCTATAAGTCTTAAGAGTAATTTTATACTGCAAAGCACATTCTGCTAGTCACATGATGCAGCTCTATCTCCTTCAATTAGTACAACTCAGAACTAATTCATAAAAATTGAGACAAAATGAACAACAAGAAAAGATAGGGACGCGCCATCAACATTGGTTCTTATTGGGAAGAGTATTAGAAGGAGAGTAAAAATATAACTCTCTCCCCAACACTTGCTTTTTGGTGTGAGATCACCCAAAACTTGCACTTGGTATGAGATCACCAAAAACTTGTTATTGATGTGAGATCACCCAAAAAAATCACTCTTCACAGTATTTCAAAACACATTTCTATCATTTACACTCTTTTACATCAGTCCACAGCTTCCTTTTACTACTACTTTTACACACTTATACATACTTTTGGATGATTTTATTGGATTTTTCATAAACAAGACCTTGACTACTCTTTTCTTCTTCTTTTGCAGGTCCATTACTAATATGAAACAAGAAGCATCCTATAATAAAAATACAAGCAAAAATAGGTACAAGCAATTCATACTCTTCACCCCTAATGTCACTTTTCTTTCCTATTCTCAATGTTTCACTTTTGTAATCACTCCATGTTTTACTTGCCCACTCGAAACATATTTCACCGCATGATCTAAAGGATGATAAAGTATGTATATCTTATCTACTTTATGTTATCAATTATTCACTCAACAACATAAAGTGGGGAAAATGTAGACATAAAATCACACACTTGGGTACAATTTTAGGTCCTAAAAGCATACTATTATTTACATGATTCCTAAGCAATAAAAATAGTAATTGACAACTATCTTTGGCCTATTTTATTTATCTCTTATTTTATATTTGGTCTTACAAACCCTAAATTTTATCTATAACTTCACTTGTTTATCTTTCATGGCTTCAGACACCAGCACCCAAGCACTCCTATCCACTTTAGATGCCCTTGACCCTTTCATATCTTACTCGCTTATTTTGGGTATCTTTTATCTTTTGGACATAATTTTCACTTATGGTTTTTCCTTCTAGATGTAAATTATTAAATTCAAACAAGGGAATCATATAAAAACATAGTTATATTTTCAAAATGAGGGACCAAGCACTAAGCATTACTATCATTACCTAATCCTACATCCAAAAGGAACTAAATTAATTATGAGAAATCCATCTAACATCGATTCAAAGGAAAAGGGCAACATACTTTTGCATACACTACATAGGAAGGGGAAGGCTATTTTATTCCATCTACACATGTTATACATTTCTACATTCAAGCTACATCCCGCTCATCAAGTGTAACTTAAAAAGGGAATCCTAGGAAAAAAATCTTAACAAACTCAGAAGAACTACATGGATTTTGAGATGTAGTGCAGTGTTCCCTTGTATTCACTCTTGGAGTGACTATTGGGGTGGTCATTCTAACTCCCATATTTCATTTTCCTATTTAGGTTTAATGCGTTTTTTGGGGTTATAGAGTTGAACTTGTCTTTTCTAGGTTATGGGTATCTTCGATGATCTAGGAGAGAATACTAGGAGATCAATGAGTACTAATTGTGACACCTTTTAACAATAAAAAACTAGATCTAGAGATTTTTCACAATCATGGGGGGCCATATCTAGATATCAGCTCCTATAGGTCCTTATCTTGTTGTGGACATCACTTCCCAGCCTTGTTTGTGAGCTCTAAAATTCACAGAGGTTAGTTATGATGTTGTTTACATCTTTTTCATCACTTCTCCCTACCTAGATAAGTTCCAGATTACATAGAAAATAAATCACACACTTTGGGTACATTATTACGTCCTAATCACATACTATTATTCATAATTCATATGCTTCTTATAATGAAAAGTACTAGTTGATCACTATACATGGCTTCTTAGGTTCCTTCCTAGTATTCCTTTTGACCCAACGAACCTCATTGCCTAGTGTGACCCTTCATACTTCACCTTTTCTTGCCTTGGACACACGCACCTAGTTAGGATGCCAGCCTTCCTTCTCCTTTGGCTCCGTATATCTCATTGTATTTCACTTGCTCCTTTAAGGGTATTTTCTAGTAATTGGGCATCCTTATCTCTTAGGGGTCAGCCTTTTAGTGATCAATTATGAATTTTGAACAAGAGAAGAATATAAATATAAATTTATGTGACCAAATTAAAGGACCAATCTCTAAGAACCTATACTATCACCTAGGGTTACATCTCACAAGCATCTAAAGAGAATCATTAAATCCATCGAGCACAATTTCAAGGAACAAGAGATGGTTTTCTAAATCAAACTTCATAGGAGGGAAGTCTATTATATTCTTTACACACATTTATGACATCTAGCTACTTTTCTTATTATCCATCGACACACAAAAATCTACCTAGGGCACAATTCCACACACACGCACATAGAACTTCATTAGGTCTAATATGTAATGCATTACTTAGTCGTAAGATCACCATTTTGAAAACTAAGGATATTTTGACTCGTTAGTTGTTATCTTTATTGTTTGGGATTTGATTTTATTTTGATGTTTTGTAGGTGATTTCTACATTATAGTGTATCAACGACATCCACGAGAGCTGTGTGACATACTAGTGATAAACAACAAGGGTTTCAGATCAATCAGTGACCCTGTGAAATTGATTTTTTCACCTTTTATGTGACCTTGGCACCTAGGAAGGGATCCTAGCAACCAAGTCCCCTAGTACCACTTTATGTGTTGCAATTCCTGCTCCTCTTGCACTTTTTTATTATTTTGGGCTTGGTCGTGACCTCTTGTGTTCTATTTTTATCAATTTCCCACCTTCACACATTGCCAGGAATATTACAAAATCACCTAAGTGTCTTAAATCTTCATTACACTTAGGTTTTTACTTTCATTTCTTGTTTCTTGAGTCCTCTAGTGTACTTTACTACCATATCTTCTTGTTGTAACACATCTTAGAATTTAACATAAGTAATACTATCCATTTAGTTTATTTTTGTTAAATCATTGGTGAACTTGACCATAAGGACCCAACCTTTATCATGGATAAATATTATTTTCCATTCGACGAGAACCATCTTCGTGAGATTCAAGAGCATATCGTTGAGCATCTACAAGATTTAGATCTACTTTTATACGCTCGCTCATGAGGAAGCTACTAATTTTGCTTATATTTATCATACTACTTCTGCTGCTACCTCCATTCATATTTCTACCCAACCTCCTCCTTCTAATGTTCATCCTACATCCATCATTTCTACCTCCATCCCTACTACTACAATTATTTCACTCCATATATCACTTCAGCATACACAAAAAAATTCCTCTTCTCGGTACCCAACATCTAACTTCTCTTCATCAAGATCTATAAGTTCAAATTCATCAACTACAAAACATTTACTTCTTGTGTCTCACCATCTCTTAATTCCACACTCCTTTTTGGACTCCTTTTACACTAGTTATTTCCACATATGTATTCCTTTAAAATTATGTAGTCCATAAGCTCCCAACTTTCAATGGTAATTTTATCCTTAATAAGATCTTAATGCATTTCATGTAGCATGTCTTGATTATAGAGATGATCAAAATTTATTAGAAAACTTATTTCCTCACAGTCTCCAAGATTATGCTATGCATTGGTTCTATGAACTACTTGTTCATTCAGTAACTTCTTTCACACATTTAGTTGATGCTTTCCTTTCTCACTTCTCCATTAACATTGGTTCAAAAATTTCATATGCACAACTAACAAAACACAAAAATCCAATCAATACCTATACAACTATGTATTACATTATAAGAAAAACCTTACTAGGATGACTAATGTGCTTGCTCACTCGAATTACAAGATTTATTTTTCTAGAGTCTCTTACCACCACTAAATATTGTAATCTTTGAGACCTCTCCTTCATTTGATCATATTTTCCACACTCATAAGCTATGAAAAAACAAGCTTCTCACTATGGGTAAACTTAAGTATCAAGATCACGCTACTTCATCTTCTAACAAGTTTCCAATAAAATATCCTTTCAAACCATCTACCAAGGTCAAGGAATAACAGTCACCGTTATCATTGTAAATCCACCAAAAACTTTAATTGCAAGCTCAAATACATATATTTACTAAATTGACATGTGCTATAGATATTCTATTATCAAAACACGTTGAGAGTAATCTTATTACGCTTCCTCCAATTACTATGGATCCATATTGCCCTAAGGGCCGCAACTACAATGAAAATATCAGATGTGACTATCACCAATGCATTGGACATTCCACTCGATCATCAGTAATCCTTTTCGCACCTGTTATTTCCACATATGCACTCCTTTAAAATTGTGTAGTTCATAAGATCCCAACTTTCAATGGTAATTTTTATCCTTAATAAGCATCTTCATGCATTTCATGTAGCATGTCTTGATTATAGAGATGATCAAACTTTACTAGAAAACCTATTTCCTCACAATCTCCAAGATTGTATATGCGATTAGTTCTATGAACTACTTTTTCATTTAGTAACTTTTTTCACACATTTAGTTGATGCTTTCCTTCTCGACTTCTCCATTGACATTGGTTCAAAATTTCATATGCACAACTAAAAAAAAAAAAATCCAATTAGTACCTATACAACTATGTATTACACTATAAGAAAAACCTCGCTAGGATGACTAATGTGCTTTCTGACTCGGAATTTCAAGATTTATTTGTCTAGAGTATCTTACCACCACTATAGAATATTGTAATCTTTGAAACCTCTCCTTCATTTGGTCATATTTTCCACACTCTTAAGCTATGAAAAAAAAGCTTCTCATTATGGGTAAACGTAAGTACCAAGATAATTCTACTTCATCTTCTAACAAGTTTCCAATAAAATATCCTTTCAAACAATCTACCGAGGTCAAGGAATAAAAGGTCACTTGTTATCATTATAACTCCACTTGAAAAACATTAATTGCAAGCTCAAATACATATATTTACTAAATTGACATGTGCTATAGATATTCTATTATCAAAACACATTGAGAGTAATCTTATTACACTTCCTCCTAAAATTACTATAGATTCATATCGCCCTAAGGGCCGCAACTACAATGAAAATTTCAAATGTGACTATCACCAATGCATTGGACATTCCACTGATCATTGTTTTAAATTTCAACATATCATTCAAGATCTTCTAGACAACTATCAAATCAAACTTCCTAAACCATCGACTTCTTCACCATTAAGTGAAAATAAAAGCTTAAAATATTCAACAATCCTCTTCCAAATCATGAAAATAAAGTTGTTGAATCTTCAGAAAATCATGCATATCACATCGCTCCTCCTACTTTGTCATGACCTCTTGATTTTCTAGTCACTCATGTTGATTCATCTTCACCTATCATTTTTTTAATGATTTCGATCATCATGCTTACCTTCCTCCTAGCTACTTGCACATCAAGTGCTTATTATAGCTACTAATATCAATAATACTATGATTGATCCCTTATTTCAATAAAATATATGCTCTATCACACTACTTATTGTTATCTTTTATCCGCTATCACAGATATCATATCCATTTCCTTAATCTTATGGTTATGGAAAGCTTCCAGTCACTATTGGTCCTCTCACCATGCTTATGGATTTTCTTTTGGCACCTAACATCACATATTGTGACATGCTCTTAGGCTCTCCACGGGTCATGGATGCTCAAGCTATTGTTTCCATGTTGCACTTATGTCTTAAGTTTATACATAACAATCATGGTGTCACTATTCGAGGTATCAATATTTGCATGCCATGGAATCAACCATCTTTTGAGGTGGCCCTCACACTTCTTAGAGCATCTAGGTCACTTGGACCTATAAAACCAAAATCAAAAATTTCTCCTATCTTTCCTACTCATGTGTGACACGCTCATTCTCATAAGTCTAATAGTCTATCACACCACTCTAGTCAACCATTTGGACAACTTATTAACCTCCGTATACATCACGTTTGTGTTTTGTTTCACATAGGTGTCCATCACCTCCACATTCTATTTTACATAGGTGTCCATTACCTCCATGTTCTATTTCACATAGGTTTTTTACAACCCCACATTCTACTTCACATATGCTTCCACCACCTCTGCCATAGACTCATCATTCACATGCATAAAGGCTTCATTCACCTTCATAGTGTCTATCCCATATACCACCACTCTTAGATCATGCTTAAACATCTTCATCTCTTCCTATATTTTTTGGAGGACCCTCGGTCTTAAATTTTATTGGATGGATTATGCATACTCATACACTTTAGGGACATCATGCTCAACCTCCCATCCTTATCTTTCATCACTATCGGTCTATCATTTCTATAATCACGTTCTATGCATCATATTACACATCTATAGGCATTCATCGCATACACTTTGATACACTATTTGTATCATCATTACCCTATGACACACTCTTTTGATAAGGTTCATAGTTGACTGGTGAGGGCATACTATACACATGAACCTCACACACTGCAAATTTCAAATCTAGGATACATTATTCTACGCATTGCCCATCATACACATATTCGACATCTTCTTCTTACATCTACTATATATCTTACACATTTTGTGCTTTCTACACATTACACATCTTTCCCTCTCTACAACATCTTCTTATTCCTACACATCATACATATTGTGCACTTTCTACATCTTCTATTCACATATTCTTCTATACATCATACACACTTTTTTCTACACACTATACATATCCTCGACATCATATACTATGCATCATACACACTTTGCGCTCTTCTCCCACACCTTTTATACATCTTGCGTTGCACACTACACATCTTCACTTGGTTCATTTATCATATATCCTTATAGTTTTGCAATCCCAAACACTATACTACATAATTAAAATCTACATCTTCCTAGCACATCCTACTTACACATATCACTATTACACTTCGTGATCAAACAGCTTAAAAACACACACTACCCGATGACGTACTCTAGTATCGTGATTCATACTCAACACCTTAGGGTTAAATATGAATTCAACCTCACCTCATCACATTTACATCATTCTACGCTTGGTCCTCACAATCCATCAATATTTCTAGCTATCACATCATGTGACACTATTCTACAATTTATGCTTCATGCTTCACAATCATCACTCTCCTACAATATTATTCACACATTATATGATCTATGCTACATCATCAATCATTCTAGCATATCATCCAAAGCTTCTTGATTAACCCTTCTAATGATGTATTCAATCTTACACATCGCATGACATCACTTTATAATCTATGCTTTGTGATTCACACTCAACAATCTGCTTTTTGCATCTTAATCAATCCTTCATCATCTACGTAATATTATTCTAAAATTTATGTTTTGTGCTCTCTTGATCACATCTTTCTACATAAAATACATCATTCAAACCATTTCTGATGACACACTTTTGTTATATAGTTCATTCTTGACTGATGAGGGGTCTTGTATAAATAAAGCTAATCTCACCCATGCATACATCCATACTCGGGTGGCATGCTGCCCCTATCACACTCACACTACATTTCATTACATCTCATCCACAACATACCACATATCTTGGATGCATTTAAACTTGCTTTATTATGCTTACATGTAAGTTTTATTACACATGATAGATAGATATCTTGTATATCATTATTGTTTCGCACGAGAAATGGTTTCATTCCCGGATAGAGTTGCTTCTATCCTTTCATTCCTTTTGAGAAACAAGTAAGGGTTAGGGCTAGGAGGAATACCTATTGAATGTTGAGAGAGTGTGCGCATACCATAGAGAGAGATCAGATCGATTGCAAAGAACTCCTTTTTGTCTGGGAAGGACTACCTGCAAGTAAGAATACAAGACCACCAGATTCTAATTAGATAATAAGTGAGGGAACTGCCTTGGGCCCAGGAAATATGAGACTTCCTTTCGAAGGTAGTCAGTTCCCCTGCTAATATGAATTAACACAAATTCTAACAAATAAGCTATTGTCCAATTACAATTTGTTTACCTTGTTAGAACAATAGAGAAAAGGCTGGTCTTGGTTTTGAATCACGGTGACCGATCGCCGGTCAGTGTCATCAGTGCCGGTTGATGATAACCGATATCGGTAGGGGTAGTGATTTAAGGGGTTTGGTAAAAGGTTGGCTATAAGATGAATATGGTGTTTATAAGGCTAGTAAATGATTAGGGATGCGTAATGGGGGTGATAGAGAAGGCTCGAGAGGGTATGGGAGTTGTTCTTGGGCGTGGTCAAAGCATATAATTGTGTCCCACTTTTTTGTAGTTTTTGTACTTTCAGAAAAATATGTCTGCGACACCAAAACATGACCAAACACATATAAAATAACCAAACATGTATTTTTAAGAGCTTATAAATACCAAGGTGCAGGGCATCCAATTTACCTGATTTTTAAATTTTATAGTATTTTTAATTATTTATTTACTAGTCAGATTTTAAAATATTTATGGCCACAAAGTGGGACACACTTGTATGCTTTGACCCGGCGAGTGTAGGGGTAGAGGAATGATAGTTGGATGGGGGTGTTACTTGGGTAGTGGATCCGGGAGTAGACTTCAGTAATTCTTGTGATTTAGAAATCCAAGAAATATTATTAAAAGAACGTATAAGACTTACTTACTAGTTCCTAATGAAAAATGCAGGTTCAAGGACTGTGATGACGGCGCGGTGGTTCGTAGGATGGTCGACAACTGAGATGAGCTATCTCCTCTCCCGATGCTTGGATGAGTGTCACTAGGCTCTGGTTATTTAGTTGCAGTCTTGGGCTTGATGTCCTTCTCTGCAAACTCTTCTCTTTCCTTCACTTGTCTCTGTCAAATTTAAGTAAATTCTGGATCCTTCCAATGACTTCCGATTCGGATCAATGAAAATCCAACCCTTTGTTTCTAGTTAGCGGTGGTCATTTACAGGGAACCGATGGCGGTCACGTAATCGACGGCAATGTCAGTAGAACCGGTATCGGTCGGGTCAAAGTGGGCTATTATTAGTAAAATAGCCAACTTTCCTCCTTTTCTCCCGGGGATTAGTTGTGGGCTTGGTCAAGTCATTATGAGGTTGGTTTTAGGTGCGGGTGAGGAGTAATTAGTCATGGTGTGGATGTAGGCCAAGTTATAGGTCTTAATTAGGTTAGTTTAGGGTTAGGACTAGGTCATGATGAGGTGGCGAAATGAGGTGGCAGGTATGGCGATGTGGATTTATTAATTATAAGGTAATTAATAAATAATTCTCTAAGGTTTAGGTGATGAGGTTAGGTTGCGAAATGAGATGCGGGGCAGGGGGTCGTAAGACACAAATTTGGTGTCTACATTAGCCCTCTTGTTGTCATGTATCTTGTCTTGTAAAGTCGCACTGGACAATAATAAGAAGTGGTTACCCCGTTAAGGGTATAGGTAATCCCCCTCAAATCTATCGAGATTGAGATAATGTGAAATGAGGGATAGGGTTGATAAAGGGTAAATGGTGTTGAGATGATGGTAAGATGGTGGGTAGGTCCAGGAAGCGAAGCACATTGAAATGCGGTAAATGCGACCGGTGGTACATGATTTGAAGAGCAAACAAGCAATTCATAGGAAAAGGTTGATAGTTTATCCAAACAAGGGTGATATAATCCTCGGTATCCAAGGCATAGGAAGTAGTTCCGTGGATATAACGGGTAAGGTACAGGGAACATTTAGGCATGTTTGGTAGTACTCAAATGGTTGGTTTGGTTGAGATAAATGTCATGGTCTTGGTCTAGGCAAAGTTGGTCGACTGATCAAGTCAAGTACCCTAATCATGCTAAAACACGAACAAGTGAGCTTGACCGTGAACAAAAAGCTACATGTTGGGTGGATAAAATTGTAATTTTTGGTTTTGGGCGAGGTATTTGAGTGGTGCGGCCTTGGGTTAGGCCGATTGATGAGTGAGGGCCATGGGTCGGACTGATTGGTTGTTTACGGCCTTAGGTCCGATTGATGAGTGAGGGCCATGGGTCGGACCTGATTGGTTGTTTGCGGCCTTAGGTCGGGCCAAATGGTTGGTTCTGCCTTAGGTCGGCAGATTGGTTGGTTGCGCGACCTTGGGTCGGGCCAAATGGTTGGTTCTGACCTTGGGTTGGGCCAGATAGGTTGGTTGCGCGCCTTGGTTAGCCAGATTGGTTGGTTGCGGCCGCTGGGTGGGCCGAGTTGGTTGGTTGTGGCCTTGGGTCGGGCCAAATGGGTTGGTTGCGGCCTTGGGTCGGGCCAAATGGTTGGTTACGGCCTTGGGTCAGGCCAAATGGTTGGTTACGGCCTTGGGTCGGGCCAAATTATTGGTTGCGGCCTTGGGTCGGGCCAAATTATTGGTTGCGGCCGTGAAGTGGGCCAATGAAGTCAACAAAGGGTTGTCAGTGAAGAAGGATATAGGCGATGTGGTGAGAAAGGGAGATTAGTAAATAAGGGCAGAAATTGGGGAAAGGTGGGATTAAACCGATATTGATTCTCTATGAAAGGTGGAAAAGGTGGAGATTTGTTTTATTGAATAATTTTGTGTCGTTTTGATGTGTGCGGCGGAAGTAGGGTTAAGGATGATTGATATTGTGTTAGCATTGTTATCACGAATCCGAGCGGATGTAACACCAGCTGAATGGGCATTGATAAATCATTTGGGGTTAAGTGGAATTCACTATTATTCACGAATCGCATGTAACCATGCTATGTTGTAGGCGTTGATTGAGAGATGGAATCCAGAAAAGAATACCTTCTATCTGCCAACAGGGGAGATGATAGTGACGTTGGAAGATGTGTTTCATATTTTGAGACTCCCAATTATAGGAAGACCAGTATATCAGGCATTGCCTAGCGCGGCGCGGGGAGTGATAACAGCAGTATTTGGTCCATACGCATGAGATTTGACACAGCGAGGTTTGACATTCACTTATGGTATAATGTATGCAACACACCCTGAGGCAACAAGGTTGGCAGTAGTATTAATGATAGCGGTGGGGTATTATGCATTACCGAGGGTGGATGGTAGAAGATTTCCAAAAGCATTGATGAATGTTATTTGGGAAATGATAGAAATGAGCGTGACTTTCGCATGGGAACTCGCGATATCTCAGCAGAGTTATCAAAGTGGTTTATGGGCCTGCGGTGAAAACACGAGGACAACACTTTGGATTGTTCGTACTTATTACATTATTGGGCCTATGAGCACATAGTTTGTGTGCGCTTGAATAGGCCACCCATCGAGTCGGGAGAGACAGGAGTGCGAGAGGTTGGGATTCGACGATGGGTCCAGATAGAAAAGAGGCGAGAGCCCAGCCGTGATAGATGACATCGAGTATTATAGGCAGTGTCAGGGAGATGGTGACGATTGTGGATATTTGTTGGAGGCCTTACGGGAACTATATGGTGACAGAGAACATAGGCCGAGGAGTTGAGGGGTGTAGAGCGCTTGAGGTGGATCGCGGGGCACGGAGTCGAGTGAGTACGAGAGGATTCCTCTAGATCACGTGCGGCAACAATTTGGGTTCGTTCAGGATATACCTATGACATATAGACCATACATGAGGATTGGCCGCCGAGGCAGCATTCTCACCTCCCAACCGACACCTCTAGAAGGGCTAGAAGAGATAGCAACCGATCGTAGGGTAATGGATGCGGGAACAATAGAGGCCTATAGAGTATGGTGCGTAGCAGTGCGGGGTGCACATGAGCGCCACGACATAGCTGTGATTACAGCAGAGAGAGATTGTTTGTAGGATTTGGTTCACTAGCTTTAAACACAAGTGAATGAGATAACGGATTGTTATAAGTTTCACGATTACAAGTGGAGAGACTAGAGGAAAGATTCCTCCACGTGAGAGGACGTATTCGTATGTTACAGGAGATGTTGGCGGATCGGTGGGAGGAACCAATAGCAGTGGCACCTTTGAGGATGGAAAGGCCAAGTGAGGGGCGTCGATGATCATGATCACCACTGGATTTGGGAGGAGGCGGAAGGGTCTAAGTGAATTTCATAGGAGTATAAGAATAAATAAGGATCTTTGACCTACGAGTCGATGATAGAGAAGATGTATTTTTTAACATCTAAAAACTAAATATGTATGTTGTTTTGAGTGATGATAGTACTAAGAATGGTTGTGTTTTAGATGTTGTTTTTGTTTGTTTTGAAAAAGGATAAAGATGAATGTTGTCAAAATAGAAATACACAAAAATATTTATATTTACAACACATGATAGGGTATGGTAGGGGATGGTCGAGCTAACCTTGGGAAACCCCATGTCTCCTAAGTGTTGCCTACATAGCCCATTGCACAAAGCAAGGAGGGGCCTCAGACCGATGTAGTTCTCCCTTAGGACCAGGGAGAGGTGAATTCAGGCAATTTAGGTATGGTTAAGCAATTTGTTGGTTGGTAAAAATATTGATATCGGTAGGGTAATGTTGTTGGTGTTGGTAAGGAATTGGCGATGTTGGTATAGGTATAGGTGAAGCGAAAGTTAGCCTACCCAAGTGGTAGGGAACCGTATCCTGATTAAGGTCAACACACAATCCTAGAGTCGAGAAAAAGAGGCAAAAGTGTCCCGTAGTTGAGAAGAGCTAAACAAACCACATATTAACGTAGAATGAGCTTGAACCTCTAGGTACCTTGCATAAACGAGAAGTCGATAGGTGAAAAGAGTTGTATAATCACAATATATCGGGTATTACGTCACATCCCTTGAGTTTTGTTGCTTTGATAAATGGTGAGGTGAGGTGGTAGATATGGGTGAGGCTGGTTGCCGAGAGCTTGTTACAAGGTGATTATTCTCGAGCGAAGAGGACGAAACCTAAATAGACAAGTCCATGACTCAAAAGTGCTTTTGGAATCTTGCTTTTTATGTTTTTGGACATAGACTGATTGATGCGGGAAGTCTACATGGGATATGTATTTTGTTACTCTTGAGGTCTTCACGAAGCTGATCAATGCGAGAAGCTTCTGATAAAGGCTGACTATGTATAGCTGTCCTTCACGGGAGCAGTCTATTTATATAATGCAGATATGCGCGTTGTGTATAGCTGTCCTTGGGGAGCGATCTATATATAATAGCAGCAATAGTTTGGCATATAGTTGTCCTTCGAGGGAGAAGTCTATGTATAATTTAGAGGTCTAGATGTCCGTTGGGCATAAAGCATCTAGTTTTGTAGGAAGTTTGACTCAAGAAAATCCCATAAGTTTTTAATTAAGAATGTGTCATTTTGATACTTTGAAGTCATGGACTAGACTAAAAAGGGGAAGGCATCTTTAAGGGGAGGTGATAATCAAACCATGTGAGCTTGATTTGATATTGAGATATAGGAAACAAAGTGTATGCGGTGGTAAGTGAGCTCAAGGGATGAGTGCAAGGTAGATAAGAAGTGATATAACACTAAATTCAACAGTAGAATGGTCGAAGATGCAAGGCATTAAGGGGCTCAGGCTCAGGTTTACCATTAAGTGAAGCTAAATGATAAGTGCCTGATCCATAAGTGTGAGTGATAATGTAAGGCCCAATCCAATTAGGAGCAAATTTTCCATGTTTGCTCTTTTCTAGTTTGGTTACATGTTGATTCTCTTTGAGGACAAGATCACCAACCTTAAAGGTATGCTCATGAAGTCACTTATCATAAGCACACTTGATGCATTTTTGATAGATTTGAAGGTGGTCAAGATCCGTAAGACGATGCTCATCAAGAAGCTCTAATTGGGCTAACCGCTCTTGGCGGAAATCATCATTGGTGAGAATATCTTGAAGAGATATTCTGAGGGAGGGTATTTGTATTTCGAGAGGCAAGACAACCTCGGTACCATATACCAAAGAAAATGGTGTGGCATGAGTGGAGGTACAAATGCTAGTACGATAAGCCCAAAGGGCAAAGGGGATGTGATCATGCCAATTTCTTCCAGAATCATTAACAACTTTCATGAGGATTTTCGTTAGGGTTTTGTTAGAATATTTGGCTTGGCCATTTACTTGTCGATAGTATGGTGATGAGAAGCTAAGTTTGATACCGAAGTTGTTACAAAGGTCTTGTAACAAATTATTTTTGAAATATTTACCATTATATGTTATCAGGCGATGAGGAACACCAAAACGACAGATAATGTGATGGTTAACGAATTCAACGATTTTTTCTTTTTTGGTTGAGATGAGTGGAATGGCCTCCACCCATTTTGTGTAATATTTGGTTGCTGTGATTATCCATCGATGACATTGCGAAGAGGGCGGATGAATCTCACCAATAAGGTCTAAACCCCATTGTGAGAAAGGCCAAAGATCTCGTGCGACCTGTAGCGGATGGCTAGGAGTATGTTGAAGGTTGGCATGTTGTTGACACATAACACAACGCTTAACATATTCATAGCAGTCGTTATTAAGAGTAGGCCAATAATAGCCTAGGCGAAGGATCCGTTTGGCCACAAACGTGCCACTAAAATTTTCACCACAAATACCGTCATGGACTTGTCAGATGGTATAGGTGACCTCCACACCGGTTAGACATCGAAGGAGGATGCCATCAAAGCCACGTTTATAAAGGAGTCCCCCCATGACGACATAACGAGAAACACTTTTAAGAAAAGCATGTTTACTGGTACTCGTTAGGTTAGGTGGGAGAACAGAGGTTGTAAGGTAGTCGTGAAATTGGTGATACCAGGTATCCTGCGAATTAGCAGACACATTATTTATCATACAAACAACCGGGGCTGAGTAAGATGGGGCAAAGAGTTGTTGGACCAAGATGAATATGTCGAGTCAATTGGTGAGGCAGGAATTTGCGAGGCTAAGCAAGCCATAGTATCCGCAAATTTGTTAGTGGAGCAGGGAATGGTTTGGATAGAATAATGAGTAAATAAGGTCAAAAGTGAATCTACGTAGTGTTTGTACTTTTGAAGTTCCTCATTTTTACATTGGTAGATGCCCATAACTTGGTTGACTACCAATTGAGAGTCACCGAAAATGTTGATAGATTTGACACCTAAGTGTAACGCAACTTGGAGACCCAAAACAAGGGCCTCGTATTCCACTATATTATTAGTGCAGGGAAATCGAGCCGAATGAAAGAGGCATAGGCTCAGCGTCAAGAGGAATGAGAACAACGTCGGCTCCTCCGCACGCCGGGCATTTGGATCCATCAAAGAAGAGGGTCATTGGATACGACTCCTCCCTGAGTGAAAGAGTAGTGATGAGTTCGTCGGGGAAATTAAAATTGGTAAATTGTTCCCTAGGTAAAGGGGCCTCCATGAGTTGGTCTACAATAGTTTTTCCTTTGATTGACTTCCTCGGTGTATAAATTCAAGGTCGAGGTCGGTGAGGAGCATAAGCCATCGACGATGCGTTGGTTTAGATGTGGTTTGGCGTACATATAATGAATGGAGTCCGTGTTGGTGATGAAAAAAAATTTGTGATTCAGGAGGTAGTGTCGGAGTTTGGTGGCTACGAATGATAGGGCTAGGCACAATTTTTCTACATGTGTATACCTAGTCTCATAATCCATGAGAGTATGACTTATATAATAAACGGCTTGTTCTCAATGTGCTGAGTCCCGATGTGCGAGCATGGCTCCTATAGCATGGTCAGTGGTAGAAAGGTAAAGGTAGAAAGGGCAATCATCCTGAGGTGGGATAAGCACAGGTGGCTACAAGAGATAGGCTTTGAGAGCTTCAAAGGCTTGGTGACACTCTTCGCTCCATTGAAAGGTAATGTCCTTTTTAAGAAGGTGATGGAAAGGTTGACATCGATCCGAGAGTTGGGAAATGAAACGCCGGATAGATTGAAGTTTACCTTGCAAACTACGTAATTGTTTGAGGTTTTTGGGTGGGGGCATTTCTAGGATAGCTTTGACTTTAGATGGATCAACCTCAATGCCACGCAAAGAGACGATAAAACCAAGAATTTTTCCCGAAAGGACACCAAAGACACATTTCTTTGGTTGAAGCCGGACAGAATATTGTAACAGGTGATCGAAAATAATGGTTAAAACATCGAGATGTTCACTGCGATGTTTAGATTTTCCAAGAAGATCATCGACATAATCCTCAAGGATAGTGTGCATAATGTCATGAAAATGTAAGTCATAGCCACGATAGGTCGCACCAGCATTCTTAAGGCCAAATGACATGACACGATAATGAAGGTTCCCAAGGAGTGATGAAGGCGCTTTTATGTTGATCGGCCGGGCTACCAAAATTTGATTGTATCCCAAGAAGCCATCCATGAGAGAAAGCATCTCATGACCGGCAAAGGTGAGATCAACAAGTTGATCAATACTTGGTAGGGGAAGTCATCCTTTGGGCAAGCAAGATTAAGGTCCCTAAATCATACATATCTCAAGTCCCCCGTTGCTTTAGTGACAGTGCGATATTAGAAATCTATTGAGGATAGTCAATAGGTAAAATGAAGGAAACAGAAAGGAGTCGTTGAAGTTCTTCTTTGACCAAGAGGGCAATGCGTGGATGCATTTTTCTCAGTTTCATTTAACTGGTTTGGAATCGGGTTTTAGGGTAATGTTATGGACCGCAATGTCATGAGCAATTCCGACATGTCACAGAGTAAGACAGCGAAGCTTGGTCATGCGGGTACTGAGAGAAAGGTAGTAAAGGCGGCTTGTTCCGATGCGTTAAGGGATTGTCCGATCTTCACAATGTGAGGATCTTCCTCTGTGTGGATGTTGATTTCTATAGTCGACTCATTCAACATGGTTTGAGTTTCAGACGGTAAGGCACGTTGAATATAGGAGTCATCCGCACCAAGGTAAGTGAGGATGGAGTCGTCATCCTGGCACTCAACAACATTGATTGAAGGTGAATCCTCTTTGATCATGTCTGGATATAGAAGGGGAAGAGAAGATGGGTCCTCATTATCGCGTTGATAAGTGAGAGGACCCAGGAAGATAGCATTTATGAAAAAAAAAAGTTAGGAGGGATAGATTCAGGGTCTATCGACTCTGTGGGTGACAATGGCAAAATGGGTGATGATGGTTCGGTAGGGGTGACGTCCTCATCTTCCAGAATACAACTGACACGAGGTTCTTTCAGTGTAAGTGTTTCAGGAAATCCGAGACCACTACGATCATTGTGCTTGCATGTAGTTACGGGAATGATTGTATGTCGGCCTTGTTCATAAAGACCAAAACCAAAGCCTTTCCAAGCACAGCGAGTCAATAAGATGAGGGCGAAACGATGATTTTTCAAGTATTGAAAATCGGATTGAAGGAACCACACCAAGAGGAGGTTCAGGGTAACGGAGGATACATCGACACCCCATATGCTAGGTTGGTGCGGCAATTAGGTGGTCCGTAAGAGATTACCTCCCCCACGCGATGGTCGTAGGTAGGATGCGCATGTAACTGTCCATACTCCTGCGGGGTATGGAAAGAGCTAACGTTATATAGGCGATACTCCCCCAGCGTAAGGCGTTGAAAAATATCTACTAGGGGGTCTGAGGTTGGGATTTTGTCTATGGGAAAGGAAGTGGTATTTGCAATGGTGGTTTCATTGGTTGAAGGCGTAGGTGCGGTTGAGGTGGATGGTTGAGGTGCGGTTAAAGTGGGTGGTTGGGTTGGATGAATGGGTGTCTTGACTGCATACAAGCACATCATTAGGGAGATATAACATATTGCGGAGTTTTAAAGGGGGGAGGATCAGCTTTTATGGAGTAGGACTTCCCTCGTACTCAAATTTTATGCATCTATGTAAGGTGGAGGGAACACATCCCATAGCCCGGATCCAAGGGCAGCCTAACAACATATTCTATTGGAACTCTCCCTCAAGGACATAGAAGAGTTCAAGTAAAGTACGTGGTCCTACACGAATGTTAAGGATCACGGTGCCTAAGGTAGAAGTAATAACATCATTGAATGACCAAACATAATGGGGTTGGCACACATACAAATAGAAGGGATATTCATTTGTTGGAAGGATTTTGAAGAGATGATGTTTAGGCTAGCGCCCTATCAATAATATCATGACATACCCGAATGTCTCGGACATAGCGAGATGAACAGAGCGGGGTCGGGATCTTCGCACCAAAGTCGACAATTTTGTCTTGAGAAACCGACAACAAAGCAGCTTTGTGCTTGCATGACAGAGGCAGTGGTTGGGGAGATAGGTTGTTTGGTGAGTGAAGCAACATGATTGGGTGTGAGAATGGAGATAATAGGAAAGGTTTCATTAGGTAAGAACTCAATCCCTTGAAGGATTTCAACGAGAGCTTGTCGATGAGATTCGAAGTTTAAATGAGATCGTACAGTGTCATTTTACTGAGGTGATTGGTGAAGCTGTTTGATCATGGTATGCGGTTGGCATCTCCATTAGAGATGGGGTAGGCAGTTCATGAATAACCACTTTAGGTGGTGGTGCAATCGAGGATGGTGGACGGAGAAAGAGAGGCGCAGGTGTGCTT
This sequence comes from Taxus wallichiana var. yunnanensis, assembly GCA_018340775.1. NCBI lineage: Eukaryota > Viridiplantae > Streptophyta > Pinopsida > Cupressales > Taxaceae > Taxus > Taxus wallichiana. The sequence continues at coordinate 347,763,521 of CM031243.1, read as the reverse complement.
CCTTTAGCTTTCTCGTTGTTTTTCCGCCTCGAGTGGCAACACTAATCATGTTGATCTCGTGAACATGAGAGGAGGAGGGTGGTAGGGATAAGTCATGGTCTTTGAGAGGTGGGGTTGTAATAATGATAGATCTTGATGAAGCGAGGACAGGTGGTATAGGAGAGGAGATTGAAGCTAAAGGTTTCTCCCTTCGTAAGTTGTCTTGTTTAACCTTTCTGTCTGAGAGAGGTGACTGATGAAGTATGGCTTTCAACGCTTTGCATCCTTCTACATCATGTCCTGGTGTGCGGTGGTAAGCGCAGATTTTAGACTCATCATAACCTATAGGTCGAGGTTTAGATGGATCATAAGGTCTAAGTGGGGGTAGGGAAATGGTCGCATTCTCCACCAATATAGCAAGGATTTTGGCGTAAGACCCTTTGAGTGGGTCAAAGTCAGAGGAAGATGAAGCTATTGACTAGGTAGTTTTTGGTAATGACGGGGTATGGTTGATTTGTATGGGTGGTGGTTTAGCCAAGGGATTTTGATAATGGGATTTAACTAAACGTGGCTTCTTTGGCGCAGAAGCTATGTTTAGCTAGTTAGATGATGAGGCCACCGATGATGTGGTATCAGAAAACAACCACGGAGCAATAGGAGTGACAACAAACAAATCTTTTGATGATGGAATTTGTTTAGGGTTGATAGGCGGACAGGATACGCGGGATGATGGTGTTGATATACCCTTGGATCTCTGTATGGGTGCAGAAGGCGTAGGTCGTTTTAAAGAAAATGCAGGAGGTATGATATATTGATGCAAGGTGGAGGGATGAGGTCCCAATATGGAAGGTAGGTGTGACGACGATGGTTTTAGTTGTGATAGAGGCATAGGTTGAGGAGATTGAGTCTGTCTCCTAAGTGGATGGATGGCTTTATTTTTAGATAAATCTAGCTGCTTAGGTGGGTGTGTTAGACTGGGTATTGGTGAGGTCCCAAGCATATGGGAAGATTTGGTTAGGCTAATAGAGGTGGATGAGGTATTTGGTAGAGATGAGGGGGGTGAAGATGAGGACATAGGAATTTTAAGCTTCTGTAAACACTTCGGGTATATGGTAGAGGTGTCTGGATCGGTCATCTACATTTGAGTAGAATATGGGTACTCAAACGTTCCCATAGGACTTGTCTATCTTCTGAGGGATGACAATCCTCACGTGTGAATAGGAAATTTTGTATGGAAGAAAAGTGGGTTGTGATTCGGTCCACTTGTGGGTGTGATACGGGGGTAGATGAGGCAATTTGTATCAAGGGGCATTAAGAGGTCAACCGGTCACTTTGAAAATATTTAGGTGACAAAGAACTAATAAGTAGGAGGGCATGTTTGAGAGGATCCGTCATGATTAAAGAATGTGGTGATGTCAGTGCAAGAGGTTTCTCATCTAAGGATGACAAAAGAAGTGGCGAGCCTTCCTCTTGTACAGCAAGAATGGTAGAAGGAGATGTTTGGGAAATAGATAAGTTAGATAACATCCACTCACAGTCTTGCAAGGATGTGGTGTAAGAAGGTGCATCTGTAAGAAGAGACCTCTGGGCGGTTAATTCCTCGATGGGTAAAGGAACGGAAAGGATTTCGTCTTGTCTTGATGGTGATGAAGGGGGTTCGGGTTCTGCGTTAGTGAAGAGGCTTGATTCAGAATTTTTTCGATAGAGGCTTTTGGCTGGGAGTCGAAGATGGCATGGATCTCATGAACACTCTCCTCGGCTAAGATATCTTGGTTTATGTTACTGTTAGAAGAGTGATTCGGGAACGGTTTGTTGAAAATTTTCAAATTTTGGTTAGCAGGAGTGTTAGGATTATCGAGGGCTATATCTCCTGCATCAACCATTTCCTGCACGATGTTTTTCAACATCTTGCAGTTTTCATGACTGTGTCCCTTCACATGGTGGAAGTTACAAAAGTCATTTTCTTTGTACCAAGAAGGTATGGCACGGGTGGAATCAAACTGGAGTGAGGTTTAACAGGAGGTAAGGTAATGGCTCCTGCTTTAAGCAATTTTTCCAATATCACACCATAAGTTTCTCCCAAGGGAGTGTAATTGATGGGCTCAACTTTATACTTATAGGTGGTTTTTGGCGGGGTATTAGATGGTGGTTGGGATTTGACCATCACCGCATGCACAGCTCCTTTTGATTTCAAGCATTCGATGGGTGAGGATTGGTGGTGTTAGGTTTGTTGGTGGAATCTTGGGTTCGAAATTGGGGTTTTTGCTTTATGCAACCGCAATTTCTCTTCCTCTAAGGCTCGAATCTCTAGTTTTCAAGCCATAGTAAAGGCCTCGTCAAATGTGTGGAAAGTTTGAATTTGGAGGGTAGGAGAGATGTGCTTAGCGCAGCCCGCATAAAAAGTTTGATAAGTTCGACACGAGGCAAGGCATACGTAAGTTGGTTGATAAGGCCCGCCATCGTCCAATGAAATCTGCGATAGATTCATCTTCAAATTGTCGAATGGCATAGAGGTCGGTGATAGATACTTTCTTGGCAATGTTAATGGAGAAATGATCCAAGAAAGATTGGGCTAGTTGGTTAAAAGAGAAGATTGAGTGCTAGGCTAAAGCATTGTACCACTCCAAGGCGGGTCCTGATAAGGACATGGGAAAGGTGTGGAGTAGTAAGGCATCGTCATGAGCAATTAGATAGCAGGCATGTCTAAATGAGCGCAAGTGTTGTTGAGGATCCTCCTTACTATTAAAACGAGTAAATTTTGGTAATTCCCATTGAGGAGGATATGAATGAAGGGGGACAGAAGGGTGGATAGGCTCTCGAAAAACTTGCTCGTATGTTAGGGCGCTACGACTTCCTGAAACAGAAGCCTCCAGATTTTGCATTTTGTCCATCATTTGTTTGATTAAATTAGTAGTTGGATGAGATGATGGTGCGGTTGCAATAAACGGAGGTAGATTGGGCGGGGCCACCACTGACAATGGTGGGGTTAAATGTTGATAAGGTATGGAAGAGGAATGTGTTGAGGTGACCGAATAGGGATGTCCTATATAAGATGTTGAGGTCACCGGATACGTGTGTGGAAATGAAAAGGTGGGCGGAGCTTGAGAAGGAAAGCTCGTGTGGATAGGTGGTAGAGAGCAAGTCATGAAAGGAGCAGTCTGCAAGAGAGATGACGTAGGAATGGTCAGCGGTAATGATATGTGGGGCCCAAGATTAACCAAAGGAAAGCCAATCATGCCGTATGAACCCACGAAGCCGCTGGATTGGGAAACAGAGGTCTAAGGATGCGAAGGCAAAGCGGAGTTATCAAAGCGAGAAGGAGCTAAATGAGCAGCTCTACTAATAGCCATGCCAACAAGGAGTTGACCATCGAGCGTACGGTGAGGGGCATGAGAAATAGTATTGTACATGCTTGTGGATTAGCATCCAAAAATTTCACAAATTCTTTATCTCACTACGGGGATTTTGGGAACCTCACTTTGGTGTCCGTAGGGTTCCCCACGCGTATGTGAAGGGGGCGATTCAGGCAAAGGCACAGAGTAGGCATGTGAAACCATGGCGGTGCTTGCTTCCAAGTGATAACAACCATGGGCAAGAGTACATAGTAGGGTTTCAATCTATCAGGAACAGAAACAACCCCAGAATGTTAAAATTGGTAGGTTGTTGGTTTGTCAAGGACTGTAAAAGACTGTAACCGATATCGGTCTGCTAACCGATGTCGGTTATACTGTAGCCGACGTCGGTCACTTAACCGATGTTCGTTATAATAGGACTGGTATAAGAAACTGTAAGAAGCTACTGATTTGGGGTTAACAGTGCTTAGTATACCTACCAAACTGTTCTGAAGTGATCACAGAAAAATAGTGTATGACAGAGAAACAGAACTGAAAACAAGCAAGATACACAAGAAAATTAACAGACTAACCCTAGGATTAGTTGTTATCAATTTGGGGCTTATGCCCTTAGATACGAGAATGATGTCGAATCCTAAACAAAAGAGTTAGGGAAATGTCAAGTTTGTTTTGGCTTATAAGGTTACCTCAATCAGCAGAGGAATACCGCGGAAAAAAGGGGGATGTTTTGAGTTGTTGTGTTAATTGTGAAGTGATTCGGTATGTGTTGTGCAACGAAAGTAAGATTAATTTCTTGTCAATACCATGAAAATCACCCCCACGTGTACGACACTACTTAATCTACGTTCACTAGAATTGAAAACAACACGCAAAAATGGAATGCACGTGTTTTAAACCCAAATTGAAAATGTTATTCGATGAAGCAAAGAAGATGACTTTCACTAATACAAAGCTGGGAAAGCAAGACAAATTCCTTTACCAAATATAACAAAATATCATGTGAAATTTTTAGAAGAAGAAGACAAACATGTATGCTCCCTATATGAAAGCAAGCAAGAAAGAAAGAAACTTGAAATGGGTCCCACCAGCGTGCATAAAATGTTTCGCATGCAAATGGTTTCATTCCCGGGATAGAGTTGCTTCATTCCTTTCATTCCTTTTGAGAAACAAGTAAGGGTTAGGGCTATGAGGAATACCATTGAATGTTGAGAGAGTGTGCGCGTCATCAGAGAGAGAGATCAGATCCATTACAAAGAACTCCTTTTTGTCTGGGAAGGACTACTAGTTCCTGATGAAAAATGCAGGTTCAAGGACTGTGATGACGAAGGCAGGGTTCAGGTAGGATGGTCTGACAATCCGAGATGAGCTATCTCCTCTCCTGATGCTTGGATGAGTGTCACTAGGCTCTGGTTATTCAGTTGCAGTCTTGGGCTTGATGTCCTTCTCTGCAAACTCCTCTCTTTCCTTCACTTGTCTCTGTTCAGCCAAGTAAATTCCGGATCCTTCCAATGACTTCTGATTCGGATCAATGAAAATCCAACCCTTTGTTTTTGGTTGGGAGAGGTCATTTACAGGGAACCGATGGCGGTTACGTAACCGATGGCGGTCGAGTAGGAACCGGTATCGGTCAGGTCAAAGTGGGCTATTTTTAGTAAAATAGCCAACTTTCCCTCCTTTTCTCCTGAGGGATTAGTTGTGGGCTTGGTCAAGTCATTATGAGGTTGGTTTTAGGTGTGGGTGAGGAGTAATTAGTCATGGGTGTGGATGTAGGCCAAGTTATAGGTCTTAATTAGGTTAGTTTAGGGTTAGGACTAGGTCATGATGAGGTGGTGAAATGAGGTGGCAGGTATGGCGATGTGGATTTATTAATTATAAGGTAATTAATAAATAATTTTGTAAGGTTTAGGTGATGAGGTTAGGTTCCAAATGAGATGCGGGGCACGGGGGTCGTAAGACACAAATTTGGTGTCTACAATTATATTTATCATACACACATGAGTGTTCAATTTCCTTCTAGTGGAAATCACACACTATACATAGATCGATGCACGCAACATGGATGCTTAGTGAAGTAACTCATACCAGTCCCACATCGGCTCTTAAGGTTATCCACATTCGCAAAATTCCAAGTGTTATTGTTTCATTTTAATAACACATTACTTAATCGATTATACATGCTTTGACAAACTTTACATCTTCCTAACCTACTAATGGGTGCTTCATGTCGAACATTTGATTTTTAATTTTATTTGCCTCCATTGTTATATGATTTTTTTCTTACCCTTGTTTTCCATTGTTTGCATAATTTTGTCCATGCTCTATATTTTGTGAACATTGTATACTTTCAGCCATTATAACCTTGATTGTCTTGTGACATCGTGAGTGTTGTCCCATATTTGCAACCCAATTTTCATGACCTAATATTTATTCTTTTTGGTAGCTTATATATTGGTTTCTATATGTGTGTTTAACTTGTTTTCACCAACACTTGTATTCTAGCCACTATTTGCATGTGCCTTGGTTTCTACCAAACACATCCCCTCAAACATACCACAATCAATTCAACATGGGGTCATATTTTGGGCCGCAACCTCCTAGCATTCTCGCATGCACTATAAATGAGGGGGCATCTATTGGATGAATCAATTACCCCACCTAATGTTTACAATCACAATTCACTTGTCTACAGTTACATGGTTCATCATTCTAGAGTCACAATTCAGTAGTCTAGAGTCACAATTTAGTACAGTAAAATAGAGTTTCAACACACGCCTACAAACTCGGACATGGGTCGAATCATACTTGGGTACTTACCTTAGCACGTGACACACTAGCTCCTAGAATGAGACTTGGGTGCCTTAGTGATTCTATCCCTTCTTGGGTGCCTAAGACCAGGCGATTACAAATAGTTTTTGGCTCAACACAATTTTCAACATTTTCATAGAGGTTTTTAACAAGGAAGGAATTCCTTCAAAGACTAGGAAATATATTTTGGTTGCACTTATTTGCATTGGATCATACTTTTACACCCCATCTTGTAGTGGTTTCTTTACTTCGGAAGTAGTAAAAGGTTGGAGAATGACACTAGAATTTTCTCCCTACACTACTTCCATGGCTTATGATCTCCCAAAAAACCAACATTTAGAGTGTTCAAAATTACGGGAAGCATTCAAAGGTTAGAGAATGACACTAGACATTTCTCCCTAAATAAATTTTTTCATGGCATGAGATCACCCTAAAAACTCCCTTCATCGACATTTTCAGGATCCTCTCTACATTATTTTACTCATCATGGATTAGGTGCACATGTTCCTTTTCTACTTTTCAACATTTTACACACTTTTTGCATGCATTTTTACACACTTTTATATATACAAATATTTTACTACCTATTCATTCTTCTCTTTTGTAGGTCCATCCTTATGGGAAGTGCTAGTCCACATCAACACATGACAAACATCATTATCGAAAATAGGTACAACATCAAATATCATCATCACTTTTATTTTTACTTCCTCTTTTATAGTTTCCATGCTTCACACTTTTTATCACTCCACACTTTTCTTCTCTCAACACGCTCTTTCTACATCAATCTACATGGTTATCAGGTATGCATCTCTATCTACTTTATGTTACCGATATTTCCTCTCACCAACATAAAGTGGGGGAAAATGTAGACACTAAATAACACACTTTGGGTACATTATTACGTCTTAATCACATACTACTATTCGTATGCTTCTTACAAGAGACAAGTACTAGTTGATCACTATACTTGGCCTCTTAGGTTCCTTTCTCGTCTCTTTTTAACTAGACAACCCTCACCGTGTCGGTCCGCCTAACCCTTCATAATTTACCTTTTACGGCTCTAGACATTTGCGCCTAGCTTGAGACGCTAGTGCCTGCACCCATGTCCCCTTTGGATGTCATAAACCTCTTTGTATTTAGCTCACTCCTTTTTAGGGTCTTTTCTAGCCATTGGGCATCCTTATCTCTTAGGGGTCAGCCTTTTAGTGATAAATTATGAAATTCTAACAAGAGAATAATATAAATATAAATTTGTGTGGCCAAATTAAAGGACCAAGCTCTAAGAACGTATACTATCACCTAAGGTTACACCTCTTAAGAATCTAAAGAGTATCATTGAATCCATCTAGCATCATTATAAGGAACAAGGGTTGATTTTCTACATCACAGTTCATAAGAGGGAAGTATATTCTTATCCATGCACACATTTATTACATCTAGCTACTTTCCTCACTATCAAGTGTGACATGCACTAGAGCCACCTAGGGAATGATTCTAAACACATGAATATAGAACTGCAATTGTCCGAGATGTAGTGTAGTGCTCACTCATAAGATGACCACTATGACAGATGAGGACAATATGACCCCTTATTTTGTATCTTTAATTTTTGGGATTTGATGTTATTTTGTGGGTTTTGCAGGTGATTTTTAAATTATAGGATATTGGTGACATACCAAGGATTTGTGTGACATACTAGTGATAGACATCAAGGGTTTTGGATCAATGGCGACCATGTGAAATTGATTTCTAGACCTCCTACACAAACATTGGTACACAGAAATGGATCCTAACATATAAGTTCCTTAGTACTAATTCAAGCACCTCAGTCCCTTTTCCTCCTATACTTTTACATTTTTTGGGCTCAATCGTGACCTCCTCTACTCATGTTTGATCAGCTTTTCCACCTTCACACATTGACAAGAATATTGTGAAATTAGATAAGTGTCTGGTTGTGAGATAATTTATTGGTGGAAAAAGTTATGGGTTTATTACCAATGCTCTAGGAGAATATGAGGTAGGAGAACTATTGTTACAAGTATAAAATCAGATTTCTACAAAAACTAGTTATAAATTTCAACACATACATTTATGAGAAGAAAAACCAAAACTTCCATGTTCTACTGCTAAGAAATACATGCATACAAAGATGCACACATTCATATGCCTTGGAAAATGGAAAGTTCTTCCTTACTTAGCATTTCAATTAAAGTTGTACATAGTATGAGAATGGAGGAAAATAGTGAGAGGAAATAGAGAAAAATGGTTATCTCATTTGTTCTCTTTAAGCACAATGCACTTTGAGTTTTACAAAATCGATCACCAACCCTTTGAAAGAGAATGCCTTCACAATTTATAGACTCTTCATCTATCCCCAATGAATTTTCATATGTCCTCACACAACTTAAAACTTTTCAACTTCCTAGGAAACTTTTAAGTCCCTTTTTATAACATAAAGGTGACTTTTACATTAGAAATATGAAGTTTCTTTTTAATTTTATTAAGGACATATAAAAAGTGCACCCCAAATGAAGAATTATAACATGGAAGAGAGAGAAATTTGGGGGAGGGTGAGAGAAGAGAGAGAAAGAGAGAGAGAGAAAGGAAGAATTAGAAGCCACCTCTGATGAAGTCCAATGATCTTTGTCGATGATCTGATGAAACGACTCCAATGCGATGAACTTTGAATCCTTTGGCACATCTCAATCCTCCTTTGTTGATGTTGCATTTCCATTTTATCCACTTTCTATTTTTAGTATGCCTTTCCATGGACACATGTTATTTTTAGTAAGTGCATTGAGGTGGAAAATTTTGATCCAGAACTATGGGGCATGATAAAGCAAGACAAGACACGCACAATGCAAAAATTTTTGATGACAAATGGATCAGTAGGGAAAAATTTATGCATGGGTAAATTTTACTATCCCTACTACACCAAGGGGATGAGAGGGATAAAAAAACCCACTTTGTTCCCAAAGGCGTGATTTTGCACTTTAAGACTTGAAAATTGGAGGGAGAGTTGGGGATTGCGAATACACACGATGATGTAAAAAAATTGGGATCAAATGGAGAAATAGAGAAAAATTTATGCATGGGCAAATTTTACTGTCCCATTTCACCTTTGCAAAGGGACATGAGGTGCACAAAAATGCGCCTTGCACTTTTGAGAGGCAAAACATAAGAATTTGACCCACTTAGAGAACGAACTTCAAATTGAGATTGAGCTCTAGATGGTCTTTTGGATGAAATTTTACATGATTTTTGACTCCAAACATCCTTCAAAGATCAATGGGATGGGTATAATATTTTAATTCTTCCTAAAACTCCTTGAAATTTCCCATTTTTATCAAGATTTTCAACCATCACCTACGAAGAATGAGCTCCACTAAAAAGCGCCAAGAGTTTTTTTTAAAACATAATGATTCCACCTTGTAGAGGATTAACTTAGCTTTCTAATGAGTATTTTTTACTCCTGACTCCTTACGAAGATTTCAATCATCATCCATCAAAGATCAAGTACCTATTTTGAAGTGCGTAAGAGATAACTTACTATTTTTAGTAAGTGTCGAATCAATCTCTCTTAACTCCAACCATGTTGCCAACTTGAATGTTTATCCCCTCAGTATGCTTCTTTTGAAATCCACCTTCACCTTGACCACTTCTTGGAATGACTTGTTATTTTTAGTAGGTCCCCATATAGGGAACTTACTATTTTTAGTAAGTGGGTTTTCACCATTTTTGGCATTGCTCAACCATTTTTGATCTTCTGATTATCTCTGTGCACACGCCTTCATCCACAACTACTTTTGGAGATGGCTTACCAAAAATAGCTAGTACTGTGTAGGAAGGCTTACTATTTTTGGAAAGTGGTTTTTGGGCATCGGTTTGTGATGAAATAAATTTTCCCGATATGGGTTTTTTCTCTATAGTGCTTCTCTTAAATTTCACTTCAACCCGAGCTCTGGAAATGGAGATTTTAAAATTAAAATTTTTTTTCACCGCTAAACTAGGGTTTCTTCACTAAAAAAATTTGGGTGTGTTTGAAAATATTCCACTTGGATTCTAATGGCCTCTAAAATGTGGATGATTGCAAAAATCCCATGTCAATCCATGCACCATTCTTCAAGTTACGAAGATTTTTCACTTTGGGGCCAACAGAGTCATTTTGGTGAAGAACAAGCCTAGCCTTCAAAAATCCATTTTTTTTCTTGTTTTATCCTCATCTGATCATGGAAAAATGGTAGCAATGGGTCTAATCTTCTGATTCTTCTTAAAACTCTTCCAAAATGACATCCTTCCTTGGAATCACCGAGTGTGCCTACTCAAAATGAACTCACCTAGGAATAACGCAGGTTTTTCTGAAAAATATGAATGTTCCATCATGTAGAGGATCTTCTCATCTTTTTGATGAGTATTTTTTTCTTCTAACTCCTTACAGAGCTCCCACAATCATCTCGACGAAGATCAGTACCTATTTTGACTACCTTCTCCTCACATGGGCTGAGACTGGGTCATATGAAAAACCACGTGGAAATAAGGGGGAGGGCATTTTTTTTCCCCTATGTCCCTTTTCCAAAGGAAATAAATTTCTTTAAAATTCACACCTCATTGCAACACTTGGCGATCATCCATGTAGGGAGAGGGAAGGCTCTAACTTAGCTCTCGGGGTTTAACTTGAAAATGAGAGGTCACATTGGTGTTCTATGGGCTAAAAAGGGATGGGTGAATTTTTTTGTCCCCTGATATGTAAAGGGACATTTTATAAGGTAAAAAAGGGACATGAAATCCCTCCAAGCTCTGGTGCCACATGTTTCCTTCACCTGTAAAATTGGTTAAGTATGAAAAAATTTTACTTACGTTGGGACCAACTTGCTGGGTGATATCTCGGGCTCCTTGATGAATTTCGGGGTGAAATTATATGATTCCACCTGACAAAAATCAATTAATCCATCTAATGGTCCCAAGATCCAAATTTTATTTAACATCTCAAATTCCCCTTATTTCTTTGAGACCGTTATGAATTTTCAAAATTTTCAAGTGCATGATGTTTCATGATGTCTATGCTTCCAAAATTTAGGATTTTTATTTCATTTACACATTTTTTTAGCATTAAAATGGCTCTAGCTCCTAAATCACCTACATGTTATAAGATCAAGTGTAGTGAAGACATGGCATGAGAACTCCCAAGAATCTCAATTTACAATATCTTGAATAGTTCCTTATCCATGTTCCTAAAATTTATAGGAGTCACATAAAACCTATAAGAGATAGCTTAGAAAGGAAGAATGCATACACAAAACACAATGCACATGAAAAGGGAAAACTAAACAACAAAGGAAAAGGAAAAATCACACACATTCAATGAAAGGGAAATTATATACAAGGGAGGGATAGATATCTACAGAGGTGGGGAAATAATATAACATACCAAAATGGGTTGAGAAAACATGCCATCATGGAAAAAGTGCTCTATGCCATCATAATGGATTGAAATGTCTAACCTTTGAAGATACAAAAATCTATTTCGATCAAACCATGCTCTTAGTGATGGCTTTGCATGGCTTGAGAAGAAGAATATTGATCATGATTCCATCTTCATACTCACACTACAAAGAATGTTCTTTCATCCATTGAAAATTTGGTCACCTTCTTGAAAATCTTTCCTTTCTTTCCTTTATATCATGATGTCTGATCATGATACACCATTCCTCTTCATACTTTCAAAATTAAAAAATTGACTCATGTCATGTATGAGACATTAATCATCCTTGAGATTGCAAATTTAAATTATCTCTATATTAGCAAGGTACTTAGAAGGAGTGAGAACAAACTGATTCCTTCTCATTCAAGAACTTCTCTAAACATCTCACTTTGTTTCAAAGTGATTACTTTCTAAAATGAGGTATATCATTGATCGAAATGCCTTCATTATCCCTCAAGATCTCGAAAATGTTGTGACATGGGGATATGTTCAAGATATATCAATCTTTGGGCTTGAAGAATGGTGAGGTCATATCTATTTTGAATTTGAAAGAATCATGCACATTCTCACTTTGTTGTTTGGAGAAATTATCATCAATATCCATCTATCTGAAGTCCATCTTGGTATCATTTTCCAAATTTTACAACCTCAACTTTCATATAAGGCATTCTTCACCCTTGAGTGGATTTTTCATATGAAATCTTGTTTTACATTAGTGGAGATATTCCAAAGTAGTGGAAACAAGTTGATTTTGAACACATCCCAAGAACTCTTGTAATTTTTCACTTTGTTTGAAAAATTTTTTCAATGTAAATCAGCTCAAATTTTCCTATTTTTCTTCCACCATAGCAGAGATGTTGTCTTCAAGATTGAGGAATTCCAAAGGAGATTCAAGAACCTTCCTTCTTTTGCACTCATGAACCTCTTCACATGATGTGGAAGAAAATACATATCTTCACATTCCCTCTCATCAAACCAAGGCATTGGGAAGTCATCAAACTCATCCATTGATCTATATTCTCAACATCAAACATTGGTGATATCAAAAAGAAGCACAAATTGATTCATACATGTCTTGCATCTCCATAGCCCAAGTCAAGAGTTCAAGACTGAGTTGAGGATCTTTAGTTTCTTCTATGCCTTCAAGATGTCTTACACAAATGATTCTTCCAAGTTCACCATAGGCTCATCTTCATTTTTATTGAAAGAGTCTCTACATTGTGCTTCCAAGAGATGGTTGAAAATATGATCCATACACGTGTCCCATGATTCATTTGAAACATCCTCGTTCACTCCTTCCATGACTTTTTGCTGCCCAATATTCACTTTTTGCAAAACATGGGCACACTTGATTCATGACACCTTCTAAAAGGAGAAGAGGTCCATGCTTTGTGGGAATGACACTCCTTCAAGCTCAAAATCCATATCATCCTCTTGATGGGACCATGTTGAAGAAGCAATGTGGGAAGAACTTTCAACATTATCTTGATCATCCATTATTGAATCCTCTTTCATATGGACAATGAAACTTCATACTCACCATGATGATCATTCTTCTCCTTAGGTGAGAAGATATTGTGTTCAAATTATTCATTCTCCTTGGCTTCAAAAAGGAAGTGAGATTCTTCCATTAGATCATCCATGATTGAATCGGGAAGAGAATTTGTTCTTTTAATTTCTCCATTTCTTCATCATGCATCATTTCTTCATCACTTGAAGGATCAAAATAGGAAGGAAAATCATCCATGACCATCTTGAATTCATCATCTTTGGTCCATGATGTAGGATTGATTTCATTCACTTCTTCACATATCTCCATTTCATCATTAATCAAAAGATCAAAATTTGAAAGGGATTATTCATGCTTACTTTGAACTGGTCATTTTATTTCTTCATCATTGGTGGAGTCTTCAAAAAGCATCGAATCATCCATTATGCAACAAGAATCTTCTCTATTGAATATATTACTCTCGAATGGGTTGTGTCTCGAGCCAAAAATAATTGATGAATGGTGGTTCCACCTCCATGTCTCTCTTCATCATCATCATCATCCATGATGTTTTTTGTACTCATCAGAAGGTTCAAGGATAGGATCTTCTTCAGGAGCATCCAAGAATCTCCTGGGGATGAACACCTCATAGTGAAAAATCATCAAGATCCTCTTGAGCTTCTTCATTATGGACAACATGAAGTGATTCAAGGTATTCATACCTTCTTTGTAAAGCTAGAGCACACCTCCAAATTTCTTGATAGGATTCATGATCAAAATTTCCTTCTATTATGCTCTGAAATCCTTTCCACATATTCTCTTTTCAAGATGTTCATTTCTTCATCATCCGTATGCAAGGAATTCATCTATAGAGTGGCAAAAAAAAGATAATGTTCTCAATTTTGTAGTGAGTACTTGAGGTTGCAAAATTCTTCTTCAGTGGATTCCACACCACCTTGTCCTTTCACAATATTCTATAAGACTGGTTTGATTCTCATCGAAAGGCTCCAAGATAAGATCTTCTTTGGAAATGTTCAAAAACCTTTGATGAACACCTATAATGAATGATCCTCAGGGTCTTCCTCCATAGGAAAAATATCTTCTTCTTCCTCCTCTTGACAGAGTGCTTCAAGATGTTCATATCTCCTTTGTAAAGCTAAATCATATCTCCAAACTTCATGGTAGGATTTGGGGTTAGGATTTCCTTCTGCTTGCATCCAAGAAGCTTCTACACATATTCTCTTCTCAGAATGTCCATTTCTTCATCACCATATATAAGGAAGTCATCTAGAGGAAGGGAGATGAAAGACAATGTCATGAGTTTCTTGGTCAGTTATGTGAAGTTGAAAAAGTTACCTTCGGTGGATTTTGCACCATCTTGTCCTTCATACACCTTTTTTCTCTTTTGAACCTTCTTCATCCATCTCTTAGATTCTTGATTATCGGTAGGAGAAATTCCCATTCTTTTTCCTTTGGCCACACTCTTCTTGAATTGTAACCACCATGACTTGATAGTTGGGTCTTCACATACGATGATTTTCTCTATTCTGGAAAGTCTCTTTCTAGATTTTGTGGAGATAGTGTGAGCCTTCTTTCCTTCACATTTATTGGCTTTACAAGAGATGTTCCAGAATGATGGTTGATCAAAAATTTCAATTCTCAATCCTCTTCTTCTTCTTCTTTCTTTGTCACTCATTGGTACTTCACTCCAAACTAGGAATTTTTCATTGTGATGTGGGATACGAATGTGACAAGGATTCATTCCTTGATGGAGTCACCTTCAAAAATGATCTTCTTTGAAATCTGATTTTTTTTTTTTTTTTTAATATATTTTTTTGGATTTTTGACCTTGTGGTCATATTTTGGGTGTAGATGCTACTAAATTTTCCCCACGGTGGGTGCTAAAAACTATTGGCAGAAAAAAATTTATCGGGTGGAAAAATTTTTGTGGGTTTCTTGCCAACACTCTAGGAATCAAAGTCCCTCTACTTAGATGGTGCAGCTTCTTATTTTCATGTGCGTGAAAAGGTGGATTTTCCTGTGGCCTTGCGGTTAGGGATCCAATAGGGGCACTCCACTGACCCTACAAAAAGCTAGCAATCACTTACTAGAGATGAATTTGTCTTGAGAGCGGGAAAGGGAGTGAGAATATGAGGTAGGAGAACTAATGTTGTGGGTAGAAAATCAGATTCCTACATGCACACACTAGTTAGAAATTTCAACACATGCATTTATGAGAAGAAACAACAAAAACTTCAATGCTACTAGCTAGAGGAAACCATGCATACAAAGATGCACACATTCATATGCCTTGGAAAACAAAAACTTCTTCCTTACTTAGCATTTCAATTAAAGTTTGTACATAGTATGAGAATGGAGGAAAATAGTGAGGGGAAAATAGAAGAAAAATGGTTATCTCCTTTGTTCTCTTTAAGCACAATGCACTCTTGAGTTTACAAAATCGATCACCAACCCTTTTGAAAAGAGAAGGCCTTTACAATTTATAGAATGAGAGATGACTCTTCATCTACCCCCAATGCCTTTTCATATGTCCTCACACAACTTAAAACTTTTCAACTTCCTAGGAAACTTTTAAGTCCCTTTTTATAACATAAAGGTGACTTTTACATTAGAAATATGAAGTTGCTTTTTAATTTTATTAAGGACATATAAAAAGTGCACCCCAATGAAGAATTATAACATGGAAGAGAGAGAAAGAGGGGGAGAGAGAGAGAAGAGAGAAGAGAAGAAGGAAGAATTAGAAGCCTCTGATGAATTCCAATGATCTTTGCTGGATGATCTAATGAAACACCAATGTGATGAACTCTGAATCCTTTGGCACATCTCAATCCTCCTTTGTTGACATTGCATTTCATTTTTATCCACTTTCTATTTTTAGTATGCCTCACCATGGACACATGTTATTTTTAGTAAGTGCACCAGGTGGAAAAATTTGATCCAGAACTACGGGGCATGATAGAGCAAGGCAAGACATGCACGTAATGCAAAAAATTTCATGACGAATGGATCAATAGGGAAAAATTTATGCATGGGCACATTTTACTATCCCTACTACACCAAGGGAAAAGAGGGATAGAAAACCCGCTTTGTTCCTAGAGGCGTGATTTTGCACTTTAAGACCTGAAACTAGAGGGAGAGCTGGGGATTGCGAATACGCACGTGATGCAAAAAAATTGGGATCAAACAGAGCAATAGAGAAAAATTTATGCATGGGAACATTTTACTATCCCCATTTCACCTTTGCAAAGGGACATGAGGTGCACAAAAATGCACCTTGCACTTTTGAGAGGAAAAACATAAGAATTTGACCACAGCAAGAGAGTGAACTTGAAATTGAGATTGTCAAAGCTCCAGAAGGTCTTTTTGGATGAAATTTTACATGATTTTGACTCCAAAAAATCCTTCCAAGATCAATGGGATGGGTCTCATATTTTAATTCTTCCTGAAACTCCTTGAAATGGACCATTTTTTTATCAAGGATTATCAACTATCCCTACGAAGAATGAGCTCCACTAAAAAAGTCACCAAGATTTTTTTAAAAACCTAATGATTCCACCTTGTAGAGGATTCTCTTAGCTTTCCAATGAGTATTTTTTTCCTCCTCTTGAATCCTTATGGAGCTTCCAAATCATCCATCAAAGATCAGTACCTATTTTGAAGTGCGTAAGAGACAACTTACTATTTTTAGTAAGTGTCAGAATCAATCTCTCTGAACTCCAACCGATGTTTCCAACTTGAATGTTTATCCCCTTGTATGCTTCTTTTGTGAAATCTACCTTCACCTTGACCACTTCTTGGAATGACTTGCTATTTTTAGTAGGTCCCCATATAGGGAACTTACTATTTTTAGTAAGTGGGTGTTTTCACCATTTTCAGCACTTCTCGACCATTCTGATCTTCTGATTATCTCTGGTGCACACCATCTTCACCATAACTACTTCTAGAGATGGCTTACCAAAAATAGCCAGTACCCATGTAGGAAGGCTTACTATTTTTGGAAAGTGGGTTTCTAGGCATCGTTTGCATGATGAAAAAATTTTCCCGATATGGGTTTTTGTCTCTACAATGCTCCTCTAAAATTTCACATCAACCCGAGCTCTAGAAATGGAGATTTTAAAATTTAAAATTTTCACCACGAGAAACTAGGGTTTCTTCACTACAAAAAAATTTGGGGTGTGTTTGCAAAATATTCCACTTGGATTCTAATGGCCTCTAAAAATGTGGATGATCACAAAAATCCCATGTCAATCATGCACCATTCTTCAAGTTACAAATATTTTTCACTTTGGGGCCAACAAGTCATTTTGGCAAAGAAAAAGCCTAGAGCCTTCAAAAATCCATGTTTTTTTCTTTTTTATCCTCATCTGATCATGGAAAAATGGTAGCAATGGGTCTAATCTTTTGATTCTTCTTAAAACTCTTCCAAAAATGACATCCTTCCTTGGAATCACCAAGTGTGCCCGCTCAAAATGAACTCACCTAGGAAGCACGCATGGTTTTCTAAAAATATGAATGTTCCATCATGTATAGGAGGATCTTCTCATATTTCCATGAGTATTTTTTTCCTTCTAACTCCTTACGGAGCTCCCAATCATCGTCTGACGAAGATCAGTACCTATTTTGACTACCTTCTCCTCACAGGGGCTGAGACTGGGTCATATGAAAAACCACGTGGAAATAAGGGGGAGGGTGCATTTTTGTCCCCCTATGTCCCTTTTCCAAAGGGATGAAAGGGACATCAATTTCCACTTCACGCCTCATCGCGACACTTGGCGATCATCCATGCAGGGAGAGGGAAGGCTCCAACTTAGCTCTCGGGGGCTTAACTAGCAAATGAGAGGTCACATTGGTGTTCTGGGGCTAAAAAGGGTTGGGAACATTTTTTTGTCCCCTATTTACCTTTTCTAAAGGGACTGAAAGGGGACATGAAATCCCTCCAAGGCTCTTGGTGTTGACACGTGTCCTTCTAAAAAAATGGCTAAGTATGAAAACTCTTACCTTGGGACCGACTTGCGAGGTGATATCTCGGGCTCCCGGATGAATTTCGGGGTGAAATTTTATATGATTCCACCTGAAAACACCTCAATGAATCCAATGGTGATGGTCCCAAGATCCAAATTTTACTTAAACTCTCTCAAATGGCCCCTTCTTTCTCGGGACCACCATTGTGCGCCAAAAGAATGAGTTGCCTAGGGAAGTGCATGATGTTTCATGATGTCTCATTTTTTCCACCATTTAGGGAATTGAAAATTATTTCCATTGACACCTTTTTGGGCTTTCAAATCATCACAGGCTCCCATAATATTTCTTTGAAGCTCAGGTCCTCATTCATGGTGCATGCTCATTCAGCCTAAAACCCACTTTTGTTGAATTGTTTCCAACACCTCTAAATCTTCCCTGAATCTTTCAAAATCATCTCCTTGATGTTCCTAGCACTTTAATACTCCTCCAAAATGATTCTTACTCCTTTGATCCACTCCGGGGTGGTGCACTAGTCTTAGGAAGGCTAATGATAGCCCTTCCCAAAATGCTCCAGAAGTTCCTAAATCACCTAAGGGGATTGATTTTACTTTCCTAAATCACCTAGGGGACACTTGAATATGATGAAAATATAGGACTTTTTAGGATATACTAACTGGGGTGTCTTGGGGAGGTATGAATTTGAAAATTTTTGACACTGTGGTCCATTGTCATGCTCAAAATTTAAAATTTTCATGTTGCACTTTATATAAGATCTAAAAATTGGCAAATGTTTCACTCTTCTTTCGGAGAAATAAAACGCATATCTTGCAAGAATAGTCATTAGTGAACAACTCGTAGTATTAAAATACATTAAATCAAGCGGAAGGGGTCTAAAAAGCTTGGTATGCCAGACCTATAGATGTTTCTTGGCATGGAATGTACTTAAATTGAATGGATCATGATGTTGTTTTTCCTCCAGACATCCAAGACAAATAGGTAATGAATGGGAGAGTGGATGAAGTCCTCTCACTATCTTCTTAGAAATGAGCTAATAGAAGAATCCAACATAAATACGGCCATATCAATAATTTCATAGTGAAATGGATTCAACCATGGAGGAAGATAAATAAATTGTAGAGGATGAAACTACATCTAATACAAATAAATGATCCTTCAAAAAAGATCTATCAAGTATCATACCTTCTCATGATATCAAACAAGATTTGATGCCTTTATAAACCATAAACTCCACCCTTAGTTTTTCATTCAATAGATGAGAGACAAATAGGAGATTTTTGGTCAATACTAGAACAACTGCGCATCTTTATGAGAATACTACATTTCATCCCAAGAGGAATGGGGATATTTCCTATTCCTTCCACAACATACTCCTTGTTGTATGTAATTTGAACTTGATGTCTAGTGGATCGATCAATCAATGAATCAAACAACTTCCTATCACTTGTAATGTGATTTCTAGAACTAAATTCAATAAGCAAAACATTCTATGATCACTTGTAATCTTTGGGAGACTAGAAAAACATCATATTTATGTACACCGCAATTTTCTAATTCTAGTACTTCCTCATATGAGTCATCATCCTGGATGGGCTAGAAATGCACTTTCTTGTTCTTTTCGGAATGGACACCACTTGGATTTATATCATTCACTATGGACAGATGTTCTCTCTTCTCTAAAATGGTATTTTTTATGCTATTAAACCAATATTTCATAGTGAAATTTATATTTGTGGTGTAGATGTGACACCATCGACTCTCTTTTTGAGACATTTTCTTCTAATGTCGATTCTATCGATTTTTGTGATTTCTTTTTTGTCCATCAGAAGGCTTCTCGAATCATATGCTTCCTTGAGCTCAATGATTTTTCTTAAAATTCTTCATACATTGTCTAAATGGTTATTTCCTATTGTAGAAATTTGACCACCAAAAAGGTCACTTCTTTTTTGTGATGGTCAATATAGTGATAAATGTCCTAAAATGGGAATGAAGAGATCATGGTATGAGAGGGACAATCAAGTTATCTTCCTCCAATTATCTAAGTGATCCAATTTCTACTTGTAGTTCTACCACAAAATGTAATAATTCCTCTACTTTCTCGCCTTCTTTTACACTCATTATATGAAGCTTTGAGTATAGATGGGGATCATTATCAAGTAATTTTCCTTGAAGATGCTCGAGAGAGTATCCGATGCCACATTTAATGTTGTCACATCTCATATGTATGGTTCCACTTCATTGGAAATTAGAAAGTGATCAACATCAAGGATTTTTCATTAACATTTTCATACTTCATTTTCTCATCTATATCGGTGGGATGAGTGGATTTTATAGTGACAAGATCCATGAGATATTATAATAAGAGAATGGTGCATATCTTCATCTTCTAAGAGGCATAATTATGAATTTCAAGAGTTGAGCATCAGAAAACAATATTTTGGGCCTTGACATTACTTTTTCTTCGTTTTACAAGATGGAAAATTGTCCTCTTCATGTTGTTTCCATGCTTGTTACTATCACTATTGATCAAGGACATTCTCCTTCATTGTCATGTAAGAAGAGGCTTATTCACACCAAATTTTTCTTGTTCCACGTTAGAAAATCTTCACATTCTACGTAGGTCTCCATGTGTTGATTTCAATAGATTCCAATACATCCTATCCTCTGGACATTGAACATGTCTCATTTGTTATGTTGTAAGAGAAAATGTCCAAAGGACATACGAACATAAAAATGCAACATTTCGTGATTGTATCAAACCTTGGTCACTTCTCCTTTGATTTGAATTGAAAACTTCACGCAAACCATGTCATTTACTACAATTTTTTATCAATAAAACAATAAATAAATCTACACACAAGGTCTAACGTACAATTTACACCAAAAAATAAAAGGCAGACCTCCAATGCTAAATAGAGTGCTATGTTTTCCCTTCATGCCTTTTGGTTTCCAAATATGGTGAAAGGTCACTATAAACATATGTAACCAAAAACCATTGAAATAAATCACTAGTCTAATCTGCCAAGAGAACACCACATCTCTTTCAATGTTTCCAAAACAACAAGTTGCATCTTTCTTTGATAAGCACTTTGATATACATGTTTCTTGCTTCAAAATTTCCTCGTGCATGTGATAATAAATACCTCTATGCTTCATCAAAACTCTAATACCAATGATGATTGGAAAATAGAGTGTATATATTTTATTTATTTAAACCAAAGAAAACATGCCAATATATACAAGTGGTGAAATAGTCATATAACCCCACCACATTCTAGGTAATTGGAACCAAATCAAATGGTGTAACTAAAACAACATAACAATAATGTAATAAATTAATATAACAATTGTAGAGTTTCTTATGCTACTGTGGTTGGTAGTTTAATGTATGCAAAGGTTTATACAATACATGATATTTCTCATTTAGTTGGAGTAGTTTGAATATTCATGTCAAATCCTAGAAAGGAACACATGTTTATGATTAAGGGGATATTTAGGTATCGGCATGGAATATTTTATAAAACAATTTTCTATCAAGGTAATCCCAATGAAACAAAAACATTCAATCTATATAGTTTTTTGGATTCGAACTGGGGTGGAGATTTGGATATGTATAGATTTACCAAGTGGGTATCTTTGGTACCTTTAGGGGGTGAGATGTAGGTTGGATGGGTAAATTTCAACCAAGTGTTATGATATCTACCACAAAGTTATAATATATAATAGCTACTCATGCAAATAAGGAGGTTATTTGACTTTAAAGACTTATTTTATCTATTGAACTCTTTCAAAATTATGTAGGAATATATTGTGATAGTCAAAGTGCAATTTATCTATAAAATAACCTTGAGTATCATTTGAGAAGGAAACACATTGATCTTCAATATCAATTTGTAAGAGAAATGGGTGAGGAGAAGAAAATAGTAGTGGATAAGGTAGACACATCATATAATGTTCTTAATTCTTTGACAAAGGTTGTAAATAATCATAAATAATCTCGATGTAGAAAATAAATGGAATTGATTTCCTTAAGTTAATGACAATATGGACTCTACATACCCTATTCATATTATTTGACAAGTGTGAGAATTTTGGAAATGTGTTTTACATTTTCCATGAGTTACACTCTTATAGCCTATACAAACCTCAATAATTGATTAGGGGGATTCATATGATATGGATAATGTGTAGGTTATTTTAACCTATGTTAATTATGGCTAGGTAGATAAATCATGTTTACATGAAGAAGTTATGGGTTGTATTATTAGCCCATGGTTTTGGTTAAAAAAGTATACCATTGTGAAGGTTACCGATAGAAGTGCATACATTTATGGGCTTGTAGTTGGATTTAGAATAACTACGAGTTCATTATTGTATGGTAAAATGGTAGAGTTCATATAATAAGGAGATAAGTGACCATGTTGGGGTTTTTCAAGAAAGGATTTCCTAGGATATGTCTTGTGTACTATGTTATATTTTTTTTTCATTTCTTTATTTATTTTTATCTGAAATATTTTGTAAAGTATTTCTTCTCTCGTATCTTCCTATCATATCAAATTATCTTAATTGATGTTGTCGGATGGTAGTAAAGGTGTGTGCATGCATGGAAAACGTAGAAAAGGTGTAATGAAAATAGGCGAGGCTATACCTATCTTGAAAAGAAGGTACATACACTAGAATGTGTAATATGTTGTTCAACGTGGGTAGTGGGAAATCCTTCTCTAGGGTTTCATTCCTCTCACCTACCAAACAATATTTAGTTCTAATACTAATGAGGAATGATGAAGATCTGGAGGGAATCTATGAGCATCGACATGTTACACTCAACCGCAAAAATGGCGTAGCTTCAAGATCAAAGCAAAACTCACCCGAAAGCAATTGTGCATGCATTGAGGAAAATGGCTCAAAAGAGGCCCATACTCCATTGTTTATAGATCATAAAAAAGGTGTGTACATATAGGGGAGTAAATGTGTAACTCCCATGTAAGAAAATATTCCTCCATAATGGAGAAGAGGAGTTACTTTCCCAAATGGGAATGTAACTCCTATGACGTAACTTACACATATGATAGATTCTGTAAGAGAATCTGTCATAACTAATATGACACCTAAGACCTATGATCTCACCTAAGTGAGATGACTCACCTGGTGAGGTGGCAATACACCTAATAAATAAATAAGAGGTGAAGGAAATGCCACACACACCAACACCCCCCCTTCATCGTAACTTAGGATGAGGTGGAAAGTCAGAGATGAGAAGTGGGTCCCGACAAGGCTTGATGAGGTACCCATGCACAAGAAAAAGGTCCCAAGTAGTGAAGGAAAACCCAGTGGGAAAAACATCCACCACAAGAGAAAAAAACACTCTCTAATCTAAGAAAGATGCCAAAATGGGTCCCAGCCATAGATGAGCCTAAAAAGGTACCCATGTACAAAGAGGAAATCTCTCGAAAAGAAGAAGAAGAGAGAAGAAGAGGGAGATGAGAGGAATGTAGAAGATGCCATGGATGGATCTGAACTCTGCAGCTCTAGGAGGTCTCCCAGAAGAATGTCGATGATGAGATCCTCTGCCTCTGACTAAAGAAGAGCCACCTGCAGAACTATGTGCCTACCCTTAGGAAGGACATAAATGATGTGTTGGAAGTCCGCCCACTCCAAAAGGAAATGAAGGCAGCAACACGAAGAACTCTGAGTCTAGTGCATGGAAAGTGTGACATAGGTCTAGCGAGTGAGTGCTAAGGAACCAAAGGTAATGCCACGTGTGTAGAACTATCAGAGTGAAAAAGAGGAACACCCATAAAAAGGATGTCCAAGTGATGTGAAGGAACAAAACATCCTCCACAACAAAAAAGGGATCCACAAGCAGGGTGGATCAATGAAGGTCTCTAAAATGTGGAAGTGACATGATTCCTAGAAGGGGCACTCCCAACAACAAGAGATGATGAACTCCTCTGAAACACCTGTAGATGGATGAGGGACCTGTAGAGCATCACAAGTGGACTCTGTGAAAATATGACTAAGGTCAGGCAGATACTCATCCCAATGAGGGGGCTCAACAAATAGAAGAGCGATGTCAGATAGGTATGAGTCATCCAATGAAGGTAGAGGAGTGAAATGGGCCTCACACACTAGAAGTGGAAAGGAGGCTGGTGTAATGATGGTGTGAGACTGAGTATGAGACTACTCGATATCTGATGAGATGTGGGGGTGATAACAATGTCTGGAATAGTGAGAGAAAGAGGAGAAGAGTCCTCTGTAGTACTCTCGACATCAGAACTGGATGCACAATCCTCATCATCAGAAGTAGAACCAAGTGAGTCTGTGTTAGTGGAACTGTCATCACATGAAGAAATGGAGGAGACAACTAAATCAGCAGCAACAACAATGGCGGTAGTATGTGAAGGGTCTCCATAGAGGGATTGAAGAATGCTCCAGACACGGTGAGGTGGATCTAAGTCTGCCACGTGAAACCAGAGAGAACAGAGACATGCATCATCATGTGACCAAAGACATGGTCACAAGTGTCGAGGAAGTCCTCTAGATGATGATGATCAGTGGGTGTAGGAACTGGCCCAAGAAAGAAGGGTAAAAGACCCTCGTGGGTGAAGTAACGTTCCATGGAAGCACACCAAGCTAAATAGTTCCTCTCCCGGTGAGAAGTGGCGGAGGCTGTAAGGTGATCCTATGATGCTCAAGTCTAGAAAGAGCACTCTCCATGATGAAAATGCAAATGCAAGGTGCACAAAGCAAGACATCGGACTCGGCCGATAATGCGTCTGCATGTGAAAGCCCAAGAGTACAATCAACCCCCTAGAATGTGGCACTTTATAAAAGTAGTGCATTTACAAAATTGAAATTTCATCACGTAAAGTGTGAAAAATCATGCAACTTTGACTAAAGAAGCGCTCAAAAATGAGTAGCGAGTCAAAAGTTATAGCATTAAAACGATTCCCACAACTGATGGAAAATGCACTAAATGCTTGCAAACGCATTAAAAAGTGCACAAAATGGGTGCAAAGGGTGTCGTGTGGGTACTTGTTGGAAATGGCATGGAATTTTAGTAGGGTTTGTTTTGACTGTGAGGGGGGATTAGCCTCCTGCCAACCCCGGACCTCGCCCTCCGTCTTCGACGCTCGTAGGAGGTTGATAAAACAAGCCAAAAACCAAAAAATTACAATGCCAAGAAATGAAATGTTTTTTTTATTTTAAATAAAACATTAAAATCAAAAGAAGGTGATGGGGCCCATGTTTGGAAGAGTGAATAGCAAAATAACGCCACGTCCCACTTCTACTTGGTGTAACCAGCTTTTATGTGTGAAACCATGACTAGAATGTAGGTGGGAGGTGCTTGCCACGTGCTTGGATGGGCATCACAGGTGGAGGCCTTGCAAAGGCCCATGCCAATCCACTATCCTGAAGGTGCAGCACCATGTCAAAGTCAACCGAGCGTGTGCAATGAAGCCGAGTGGAAATTTGTTTGGATGTTCCAGCAACGAGCTATCCCAATGCGTGCAGGTCGGTTTAGGAGGCAGGAATCAACACAGATGCCATTTGAAGGGAACTTGAGCCACATGCATAGGGCTGCAGGTAGGTTATAACATCCAAGTAGAGAACCATGAGCATTGGGGGAAGAACCAGGCACGAAAGGAAGGTAGGCAACAAGTCATTCCACATGAAAGCTCAAGTTTAGAGAACAATGCACAACAAACAAACAAAGAAAAATTCATAGAAAAACAATGTAAGGCAGAGGAGCTCCAAACATGGAATCCAATCATCATGACCAAACAACAAGCAATGAGCAGCGGTGGGTGGAGCTTGAAATAGTAGTAGGAGGAAAATAATCCAAACGCAGGTTTAACAAAGGTGAAGCAAGGAAAAAAATGAGTCTAATTCACCAAACGATGAGCAAGGAATGTGTAACTTAAATGAAACACGAGGTGAAGTTGCCAGTAAGCTTCCATCAAATTGGGCTCATGGAAAATGCGTGTGAAGCCAATACCAATGCCACTAGACTAGTAGAATTATAAATCAAGCAATACCATGAAGCACGGGTCGAACCAGCACAAGTTGAGAGTGCTAAAAATGGTGCAAGTCAAAGTCACGATTGAAGGCACGAGTCACCGAGAAAATACGATCAATCCAACACCACAACTGAAAATGAAGAGAGATGCACGTGAGTCATTTAGGTAGACCACTAAAAGCAAGGAAAGGCATTAAGATGAAATTTTCTAAGCCTTGAAACCAAATGGAACACATGTCCATGCTAAAAAAAACCAAACCAAAAAATACACGTGAAAAATGCAAGTAGAGCACATGCAAATGATAACTTGCACAAGAAACTACGAGACAGAGAGTAGTAAGCAACTATTGCGAGCAACATGATTCCGATCCCCAAGCTCTGATACCATGTTAGAGGAATGACGAAGATTTGGAGGGAATCTGTGAGCATCGACATGTTGCACTCAACCACGTAAAATGGCGTAGCTTCAAGATCGAAGCAAGAACTCACCCGAAAAGCAATGTGCATGCATTGAGGGAAAATGGCTCAAAAGAGGCCCATACTCCATTGTTCATAGATCAAGAAAAGGTGTGTACATATAGGGGAGTAAATGTGTAACTCCCATGTAAGAAAATATTCCTCCATAATGGAGAAGAGGAGTTACTTTCCCAAATGGGAATGTAACTCCTATGATGCAACTTACACATATGACAGATTTTGTAAGAGAATCATGTCATAACTAATATGACACCTAAGACCTATGATCTCACCTAAGTGAGATGACTCACCTGGTGAGGTGGTAATGGCTATACACTAATAAATAAATAAGAGGTGAAGGAAATGTACTTGATCAAGACACAAATATGTGAAAGAGTATGATGGGTAAGGATTAGTAAACCCAGAGGATTATCTAATGTTGTTGGATATTTTGGATGTATTTGCTAATATTTTAACCACTACGGAAGTATAATGCATTTAATTAATAGTATGATCCTTAACACTCATACAGATTGAAACAATATAAACTCATATGCTAACTTAGGCCAACATAGACATCAAATATATGCACTTGTGTATATGTTTAGGTTCTAAAAGCATGCTAGTGTGTACATGATTCCTAAGAAATAAAAGTAGTAGTTGAAAACTTTGTTTGGGGATTTTGTTTTTTCACTTACATTTCTTACCGATCTTATACATATTACATCCCTTTTGGTATTTGAATAATTTATCATTTATGGCCTCAGAAACTAACGCCGTATTAGGATAGAAGCACTTAGGATCTCTTATCCATCATCGACACTCCCGATCCTCTCTATCTTTTTCTTACTCTTTTTCGTATCTTTTACTTCTTGGGCATATTTTAGTACTTTATTCGTCCTTTAAATTGTCAATTATGAAATTCAAACAAGGGAATCATATATATACTTAGTTATTGCACTCAAATAAAGGGGCTAAACACTAATGATTATATGTTATCACCTAATCTTTCATCAAGGCATGAGATCATCTCATGAGCATACATATAACACATTCATGAAAAGGAAAAGGTCTACATAACTCTACATAGACATCATAGGAGGGAAAGTTATTTTTATTCCATCTCACACATTTGTGTACAAGTGTATCTTTCACAAGGGAAACCTAGGGAATCATTACACACACATACACAGAGAAATAAATGGAGTCTCGATATGTACTACAACACTTGGTCATAAGATAAATATTTAAGTGATCATCAAGGTCAATATGAATCCCCATTCTGCATCTTATTTATTAGGTTTGATGTGGTTTGTGGGTATTTACAGCTAGGTATCTATCTTGTAGAGTTACAAGTACAATCTAAAAATTGAAGGAAAACCTAAGTGACAAACATATAAAATAAGAAAGATCTTGCAGCCGAGAAAACAACATAACCTAAGTATTTAAGTAGACACTAGGGCCTAGACCAATCCTTAGTGCCCATATACTCATGTTATCCTATGGGCACTTATTTCTTGTGCATTTATGAGTCTAATAACTCCTAGTGAACCTTTATGACACTCTTCTTAATATTTTCTAGCAATTCATGAGCTCGTAAAAACTTCCAAATCACTCATCAATCAACTAAGTCCCCATCTCTTGTCCTCTTACTTAGGGTTTTATATCTTTACTTTCATCTTACTTGTCCATTTACAATATATTATCATTTTGATATCATTACTTACATTAATTTACTCTAAAATTAGGTTTAATTCAATTTAATTTAAATCATTTAGGGAACCCTACTCCTAATCAAAAAATAAAATCCTTATATATATTTCCAATTATATCTACATCAAGGCTCGTATTCCTATCTATTGTTTATTATACCTTTGATCTCGTATATGTCTTTCAAGGTTTTCATCCTTGGTTTTATATTTCTAGGGATATTATTTTTCCCAAGTACCTTTTCTTTCATGGCTACTAAGGTACCCCAAGTCTCCCTATATTAATTAATTCAATGCACCCACCTTACAAATATGTTCTCCAAAAATCCCTAGACACTATGTACCTCCTTCGAAATATGCCTCCTTCACAAGTCAATTCCATTTTTGATTGTTTCTCTTACTCCCATCTATCCCGATACCACAACAAACCAATCCATCTTTGAGTGAAATCAGGGTTTACACTTTTATTTAAAGATGAATTTCAATCTATGGAGACCATGATCGCATCCCTCACAAATGAAATTCAACATCTGAAGCCTTCTTCTCAGGCCCTTTCTAGTTCTTCTTTTGTGCCTAATTTTTATCCCATGTCTATTACATGTGTTCATACAAGTAAGGTCCACATATCCTCACAACAGGAACCTCTCAAGTTTGATAAAAATTATACACAACATGCTAATATCTCTAATATTATTAATCATCAATTAACCACGTTGCCACCTACTCATTACTACCCTCTTTATTGGATTAAAAAATAAAAAAGGTCATCCATTTTGACCTTATCATATAATTAATGGTCATGGTGACAATGATTGATATTATTTAGAACAAATAATCGGAAACTTGAGCATCAACGCTTCAAGTCATTTCTTACACAACATTGTGATATGTGCTCATATATAATTATTAAACACTAATGGTCTCCCAAATCTGATCCCTTTATGTCTAATGAGAATTACACCTTAATTACTGAATTTCCATCTCTAGTAATTCAAGAGCTACATATCCAATCTAGTGTCATATCACCTTTGGAAGTATCTACCTCATTACCTCCTCCTATCAAATCATCTAAAATAATACCAATCCCAAATATGTAACCAATATCAAAAATAACCACCACTTCCCTCGCCATAAGCTGATATACCTCATCAACCTCTTCAAATTAATCCTATAATTCATATTTTCGATTGAGATAATTCTTATGTCAATGATCGACACACATTTCAAACTCATTCACCATTACATGGTCTCTCTCACATCATCGTATAGATCTCCATCATTCAAACACTTGGGGGCATCACACTTTTTCCCCTCTATACTATAAGTTGGTTATAGTATCTTCTTATAGTTTCTCTAATTTCACGCTCCACGCTCAAAGAAAATATTTCCTAGCATTCTCACATCTATTGTACACGCATTGTACCTTCATTCCCTAATGACGCATTCTAGTTCAACATTTTATACTTGGCTATTGAGAATCCAATTATTAAACGAACCACATGTTATATACTTATGACACACTTCATGATTTGTTCTTCATGATGCATTTTTATTAGCATCTACTTTTAATCGTATATAAAACTTTCATTACATGATGAAAATCTCATGTTTTATGGTTCATTATTAACTATTAAATGAGCGTTTCTAAATGAATCTCATCTCATAAATACATCCGTTGGGGAAAAATGTAGCCCCTCCTCTCTTCACATCTTGTATCTCGTTAGCACACCATCACATTCAAACATACACATCTTGGTTAAATTTACTCCTATTAGTTAATACTAGTTTCATTTTATACTTTGGTTTCTATGTTAATTGGATACTTAATATGTCATTATCTTTTTCTAAATACACATGTGTGTTCACTTGGTATCTTGAGCTGAATTTAGGATCTTTACAAAATTTTACAAGATATGCTTGACAACGCTCTTTACTGAGTCCCGATGTAGCTCTTGGGGGCATCTACTAGTCTTAATCTCATACTCCATACATCATAGATCTTATTGATTCTATATTTACTACTTTTCAATCAATCTCACTTATTATTTTTCTCTAATATATACATGCTTTGACTACTACTTATCTTCCTAACATGTTAATGGGTGCTTAATGTTTAGAATTTTCCTTGTAGGATCTATACAATAAGGGTTTTTTGTTACTTCTTAGTTACTTACTACTTGTTTCCATTATTTATCGGCTATGTCCTATGTCCTTCTCTTTTATTATTATCTTATGGTCACTTTGGCTCTGATGTCTTATGACATTGTGAGTGATGTCCGTGTATAAAACCTAATTTTTTTGGTCCATCTTATCTTAATAATTACTTTTTACATTGTAATATATTTCATGCTTACTATTTTACACTAACACTAGTTCCTAGCCTACATTGTTTACATGTGCCTTGGTTTCTACCATGTGCATCCCCACCCCTTGCAAGTATCAACTCTCTAATATGAATAGAAATCTCAGTTTTTTTCTTTTTTGGTTTCATTCTCCTCAATAATCACATGCACCCCAAATGAGGGGGAATCTATTGGGTGAAAAAATCACCCTTATAGCAGCTCGAGCTTGAGAATAGATCAGCCTAGTACATAAATGGCACATGCACACAATTACCAATCAATAAAGAATTAGACATGGACCCAAAACTCAAAGCAGACAAAGAGCGATGGACACTTATGTCCCCCAGGGAACTTGTGTCCTAGGGGATAAGTAGTTAATTTATCGATTCAACACAATCTCAAATATTTTACAATACAATTCTCTAGTAGTGTAGGCACTTGCCTCCAATTATAGAATGCATTCAATTGGTTACTGATGAGTTACAACAGAACAAAATGTTATAAGTCAAGGATATGCCATCTATAATCGTGCGTATTGTAAAGTGTAATAGAAGGAGAGAAAAATAGAACTCTTTCCTAAACAATCTTCTCTTGGATTGAGATCGCCCTAAAAACTCTCTTTGCATGAGATCACCCAAAAACTCTCTATTTTCATGAGATCGACAAAAAAATCTCTTGGCATGAGATCACCCAAAAAAATCATTATTAGCATTGGATCGCAATAAAAACTCACTCTTTAGTAAAAAAATCCAGTAGTATCTCCAAGAAAAATAGGACAATTTTCTACCTTTTACTCTCTTACACATTAGGTGCACACTTTCCTTTTATACTCTTTCTACATATACATACATTATTTTAATTTTTCACATATAGAACATTGACTACTCTCTCATTCTTCTTTTGTAGATCCATCCTTATACGTAACAAGAATCATCTCACATTAGCAAGTACAAGCTCTAACAATGAAAAACTATGCATATACGCTTCACCCTATGGTAAACTTTAATTTCCAAGTCTTCAAGCTTCACTTTTCCACTCGACAAGGTATCAGCTATACTCTTCTCTCTACAGATCACAAGGTACATATATTCTATGTACTTTATGTTATCAAGTATTCAATCAATAGTATAAAATAAGGGGAAATATAGACACAAAATTTATGCACTTGGGTATATTTTTATTTCTAGGTCCTTAAACATGCAAATGTAAACAAGATTCCTAAGCATGAAAACTAGTAGTTGACAACTTCTTTTGGGCCTTTTTGTTTTGTCTCTTACATTTCTTACTAGTCTTACGCATCTTACAAACCTACCACTATTTAACTAATTTATCTTTTATGGGCTCATAAACTAGTGCTTAGTTAGGGTGAAAGTGCTAAGAAACTCTTATACCTCTGGATGTTCCTAACCATATCTATCCTTTTCTTACTCTTTTGAGTTTATTTTACTTTTTGGGTATCTTTTAGTACTTTGGGTTGGCCTTTAGGTTTCCAATTACAAAAATAAAACAAGGGAATCATACATATACTTAGTTATTTCACTCAAATAAAGGTCTAAACACTAAACATTATTTAATCTCACCTAATGTTGTGTCAAGGCATAAGAGAATTTTAAGAGCATACATCTAGCACACTCATACAATAGATAAATATTTTATCACTCATGTAGACAATAAAGGAGAGGAATTTCATGTTATTCCATCTCACACATTTGCATACCCTAAAAATCTAGATTCATCCCACTATCATAGTGAAACTTGAACAAGGGAAACCTACAACATCATTACACACACACACACACACACACAACTACATGGATTCTTAGATGTTGTGCACTACTCTACAAGTCACAAGATCAGTCTTCGGGTGACCATTGGGGTCAATCGACTCCCCATTTTGCATATTATTTATTAGGTTTGATGTGTTTTGTGGGTATATGTAGGTAAGTATCTATTTTCATAGTTCCATGCATGATCGAAAACATTCGAGAGAAACTAGAGCAACAAACAATGATTAACGTAAAAATCTTACACCCTAAAAAGACAAGAACATAAGTATTTGAGTGAACAAAACTCCCAAACCATTCCTTAGTGATCAGAAACTCCTATCCTCTATTGAGAACTTCTTTCCTATGTATTTATCGGTCCTGAATTGTCGGTGGTCCTTGATGACAATTTTCCTATTTTGTTCTAGTAGTTCCTCATCCCAGACAACTTCTACATCACTCAAAAATCAACTAAGTCACCATCTCTCTTCCTCTTACTTAAGGTTTCATAGATTTACTTTCTTATTGCTTTTCCATTTATTGTATATTATAATTTTTATATCATTAATTCTGATAGATTATTTTGAAATTTGATTTAATTCAATTTGAATTAAATCAACCAAGATCTGATGGATATCCAAGTGAGAAAAAGTAAGTACAAAAAAATATTATGATCTTTTCTATTATATGTTCAAGGACCTTTACAAAGATTTTGATATTTTTTATTTATAGGAAAAATCCATATAAATAGTTCTTTATAAGCAATAATGGTAGTAGATTATTCGTAGCACTAGTTTTACAATTTAATATTACATAGTAGATACAAAATCAAATTACATTAAATGTCATGTTTTCCCTCTATAAGTTATGTCATGTCTAATAAAATCATCTGTAGGAAGGAAGATCCTCGATAAATTGTGGAAGGCTTAAGCACAATTCTAGATATGGTATGCCCATATAATATATGTTCTCATGTATAATGGTGCACTTCATAGTAAAATTAAAGTTCTTTATTTAAGATATCCAACTACCTTTGACATGGAGTCTACATGGGTTGAGATATTTTGACAAGTTGAGTGACACTACCTTGTAAATAAAAGGAAATCCTAATAAATTTCATAGATAACTTGACCTTTTTTTGGTTTCTCTATCTTAGATTTAGAGCATGCAATAATGTGCATGGAAGGTTTACATATTGAAATGTGCACTATATTTCATATTTGGTGTGTATAATGTTATTTAATGATGGAAACTTTGTTAAACTTTATGTGATGGGTCCTATTGGAACTCGAATTAGTCTTGCCTAGTTTTCCATTAAAATCCCTTAGTTTGTGGCCTCTATCATGTTTTTTGTCTCCCCGTGTTGGTGCTTGAAAACTCTGTCCTCAATTTGGTTACCATGATTAGTTGATTAGTTGATTTGTTCCTCTATCCATTTGAAGGTGTCTGTCAATTGAGCGTAAAAATTGAGCTATTCCTTCCCTTTAGTTTTCCATAGTCATGTGTTGTTTTCCACTGTCATTTCTGTCCTAGGTACTGAGAAGAAATGTGAATGGATATAGCTTAGAGGGTCATGTGTGAACCTTACAACATTTCCAAATTCTCTTTCCTTGAATAAAATTTCATCTCCGGGCTTAAACGGTGGTTTCCTTGCATTTTTACGGCTTCACGGGTGTGTCTCTCCTATCAAATTTAAATCTCTATGTTAGTGGAAATGTGGCCCTTTTTGGTTGGATGCGGCTCGTCATAGCACTCCAAAAATTTTCCATGTGGAGGAATGACGCTCGTTTGAAGAATCACTTTTTTTTTTGGGACTTGGAGTTACGCTGGGAGGACATGTGGAGGATTCCACCGCTTTGCCCAGACTTAGAAAAAAATTTCATGCAGCTGATATAGTTTTGTTGGGGCATGGACACATGGTGGAGGGTGCTCATTTAAAGATTTGTCTCGGGGTCCCACCTTACCAAAAGTGATAGAGGGACAGTGGAGGTTTCCACCACTCTCACACTGGGACTTAAAATTTTTAAACAAATTTTCTAAGGCTTGGTATACAATGTGAGCCCACATTCATTTAGGGTCTCTGCTCTTGGGGACCATCTTGAAGTTGCACCATAAAGACACATGGAGCTTTCCGCTAGCCCTACCTTTACTTAGACTTTTCAAAGCTTTCCTAAAGGGCCTAAGACACGTGGAGGGACCATGCATGTTTGGGGACCGGCCCTTGGGTTTTATTTTGAAGAAGTGCCAGGAGGACACTTGAAGGCTTCTACTTACTCTGCCTTCGCATGGAATTTTCAATGGCCAAAGAAGACTGTCTCGGACCTTAGACACATGGCACCTTCCGCTAAACTCTTAAACTTTTTAACAAACTCTGCTAGAATGAAACAAGTGTTGAGCCTGCACTTATTTAGGGTCTCTACTTTTGGGGACCATCTCAAGATGTGCTATTGAAACGTGTGGAAATTTGAAAATTCAAAAGGTAGGGAGGTGGAATCTCGGGGAAAATTTGGAAAAATTGTTTTTTCCAAAAATAGGCAAAATAGTAGAATTTAGCCACGGTTCCTTTGGGACCCACATTGGGAAACATGTCAAGCCCATTTTTTAAAGGTGGAGGGGTGAAGAAAATTGAGAAATTTTGCATTTTCTCCAAAGGGTGTAAAAGGAAAAAAGGAACCCTTGCAGGCACATCTAACTAGGATCTCCCATGTGGATGGTCCAAATTAAAAGAGAGTTGAATGGAAACTATCACGTTTGTTTTTGATTTTCTACCATTTTTGCTCCAAAGCTCCTGGGATGCAAATTTTTATGGTTTTTATCATTTCTTGGAGTCTCCTGCACACCAAATGAAGAGGAACATTAATTTGATATCTTGGTTTGGTGGGGAAGGTCTGAAAATGTCTTTCACCATTAAAGATGTAATTTGACTATCGGATTCGACCTGATCTTTCTTTCCTTAGCACACGAGAGACCTGTTGATATCTTGGTTTGGTGGGAAAAATTTGAAAACATATTTTACCATTAAGATGTGATCTGACTATTGGCCTCGATCTAATTTTCAATTTTTTCCTTCCTTGGCATGCAAAGAACCATATTTGACAGATTAGAGGAGGAAATAGTTGGCGTGTGAGATGAAGAATGACTTACTAGGTGAAGAGTTGAATGCTGGAAATATTTGGAGAGATTTTCCCTCTACACACCTGACAACTTTTTTACAAATCCAATTCTTGGAGTCACGATCAAGGTCAGAACACACAACGGTGCTTGAATGTTTCTAGTTTTGGGGCAAAATCATTTGTAAAATGAAATATTATAAATTCTAGAGTTTTTCATGCAAAGGGTTAGAGTGTTAGATGTCACGAGCTAATTCCTAAGAGAAAACCTTTGACAGAGCCCATCTCTTCCGAGAGACTACCCGAGGAACATGTTTATTTATTTTGTGTTAAAATTGATCATGTCAAGGTGGTTGAGATTGTACAAATTAACAAGCTCGAGATTGTTCTATAAACTTTCCTTGCTTGATAAATTTAATCAATTTGACTAAATTTGTGTTTGATTTTGAGCAAAACTATGTCTACTTCATTCTCGAATGTTTACAAACAATTTCTTGTTGCCATTGCAATCTTACATTGAAATATCTCATGAATCACACAAGATCTTAGATTTGTGATAGTTTGGTGGCACTTGCAATTTCATTTATCGAAGAGCTTTCATTTGATAGTGAAATAATCAAGTTTAAAATCACTTTACTCTAGCATGATGATTAAGATTGTTTGTTGGCCTTTGAGGGTATATTAGGCATGATAAAACATAGGTTGATAGTGTTTAATTAAGTCTTTCAATTTGAGCCTTCATTTTGGATCCTTAAAGTTTGTGTGAAAACGTGCGATCCGGGCCTTCACCGAAAGCAAACCATTCTAGTTAAAGGAGAATTCTAGCTATTTTGAAGCATTCTATGTTGATCAAGAATTCCATTTTGGATAAATTTCTCGAGATTTGGTGAGGCAAAGTCTACTCTACCCTCACCTCCCACGTAAATTCATTTAATAACAACCAATCCTACCCATACTACCCTTGTTTGTCCTATGTGTGTACAAATGCATAATCTCTATTACCAAAACATAAAGAAGCAATCAGGTTTTCATTGTATTTAGTAGCCTAAACCTTTCTTAGAAAATATATCCATTATCTAGGGTGACAACTTGTGAGAGTTAGATTTTTCTGTATTGATCATATTTTCTTCAAGGTCTTCTTAACAACCTTGCAAAGAAGGATATCTCCATCTCCTCCATAAACAAAAGGATACAAAAGGGTCCTCTCACCCTGGTTGAAAGGCATAACCATAAAGTAGTGAGGATAGATCAAATCCTCTTAAGAGTGCTACCCATTTCTCCACATCTGAGTGACAAAGAGCAAGCCACGTTTCTTCCCTGGCTACAAAATGACACACAACATGCTTTGCTTGCCTCTAAGCTTCCTGTCAAAACTGTGATGCTACTCAGCCTTTCTGAGGGAGAATCAATTTGGGTACCAACAAGCCCTACACATTTTCTCCAATTTCATAGTCACATTCATTCTTCCTCAATTATTTATATTCATCATTCATTCATAAATTTTACCCAAAGGGATAATTAATGTTACATATAGTATAATTAATGTGAAGGGGAAAATACTTTCTCTAGCACATCAAAATGTGTGCACATACTTTATTTCTTAAATTTTCTGCATAGTCTTCAAATAATTTACATGTGGTGAGGATTAATCCGGAAAATAGAATTTTTTTCAAGGTCGATAAATCTCCCATATTGGGAATGCACAAGATTTTTACCGAGTTTGTGTTGAGATAGGGTAAGTGTCTAGTTGGTAAGGGGTTCACGGAATCACGTTGAAGCTAAAAATACTACTCAAATCTATTTTTTGAATATGAAGGAAACCATATAAAGGATCTAGATTAAATGTGAAGTATTCAAGAGTGTATAATGATAGGTAAATTGTAATAGGAATATTTAAGAGGGCTAGATAGTGTGGGTGATAATATCTATCACAATGGGGATGGGCATCTTAGTAAAAATATTCCATGAAAATGTTAGGAATACATTTTTCAACAAGGAGAAATAATATTTACAAATGGTACTAGAGAATGATGGGAAGGACCTATGCAAAAGAATAGGGTATGAGATTCTTGGAAAGGGAATCACGGGAAAGATGTAGTTAAAGTAGGTATTTACCTTAGCTCATGTTCACCTAGTACTTTATTTACCTTTATTGTATTTATCCTCACTCAATTATGTGTGTTGATATTTCTTTTATTTTATTTAGATATTATAAAGTTATTAGGTATAGTTCTTTCCTCGATCTAAGGTATTAAGACTATTTCTTTCTTTATCCATGGTATTGACTAGATCTTGATGTCTAGTTCTTTCCTAAATATATGGTCTTGACTAGTTCTTTGCTTACTAGTTCTTTCCTTGATTTATGACTTGATCTACGATCTTGAACTAGTTCTTATATTATTATTCCTTGTATATATAAGCAAGTCTCATTATCATTGTATTTCATTGAGTTCCATAATAATAATATATGCTTATTGTTGCTCAATTTTTGCATAGGTTTTATTAAATTTATTCGGAAAATTGATTTTATCTTATTAAATTGAGTTATCGATCTTATTTGAGTTATTGAGACTAATTTGTTGATTTGTTGCCCATTCATATCCATTTCTCCCGGAAGCCATTCGGTGCCATTTCCGAGGAACTGATTTAAGTTGTTAATCAACTAATTTTGTTATTTGTTGCATTCTTCATACTTACTCGTGCATACATTAAACATTTCTTATATACTCTAAGTTCTAATACATTGTTTTGACATCAGCCTATGTTCGAAACTGTAAGAAGTGTTCAAATTTACATGTGTTGTGTGTAATATTTCTAGTTTTTGCAAAAATTGCACTAAGTTTCATCAATAAATTTGGGTAAAGGAAGGTTAGATTATTCCATTTCTAGTTTATAGTGTTGAAAAACATTTGACAAAACATATTTTTAGTGCATTTACTCACAACTAATGTGGAACTCCTTAGTGGTGACTCCATGTTAATCATATTTCTTGATAAATACTAGTGTCTTAACCTCATCAAAGTAAGATTTGTTACTAATCTTTGCAAAGATGGAAGGAAGAAGATATTTCTTCACTAGGGATCCTACTAGGACATTACTTCCAGAGCTAGGAAAAACAAATTCAGAAGGAAGAAGATCACTGGAGAGTTGTTGGAGATCATTTAAGTAGTTAAGAAAAGAGATTCCGTTGATCAAGAGGAGTAACCTTCATTTGAATATGAAAAGTTTCTCATTTTTCTCTTGTGATTTCCAATCGTTGATAGGGTTTTCCAAGAGACATATCCTTCATAGGATATCCATTTTGGAAGTTATACTCCTATGTTTCAAAGACCCCTTGTCCCTTATCGCCTTGATTCTCCTCCAACGTCACCTCCTCAAAACAACATGGCCCATCCCCACCCAAACTTCCATTTGTTGTAAATACTTTTAGTCTATAAATTTTATAGGGATGGCCGGTTATCCAAATGCAATTCCCAAGATGTAAGAAATAGACTACCAAAGTTCCAAGGATATAATGTTGTAATCGATGATCAGCATCTAAATCTCTTTATCAACATGATGGAAGAATTTGAGATTTAATTTGAATATGTATATATCAAATTGTTTATCCATACTTTGGAGGAAGATGTAAGGGACTCTGGTATAAAGCTTTTCCAAATAATTCCATTGATTCTTGGACCGAGATGAATAATTAATTTAGATTGCAATATGGTGACAAAACGGATCCTAGGTTTCTTCTCGCTATAATTCGATAATATTAAAAATAATCATAATGAGTTATGCATGAATTTAACTAGATTAAATAAGAAATTGAGGAGATTTCCCTGGAATTTTAAGGCCATGTGATGAATATTGTCTTATAAAGTATTCTCGATGCATTTGATAAGAAAGCTACTTACTATTTGAGGGACAAAACCCTACTAATTTTAGGCAATCCTTTACTATGGTTCTACAAATTGAGAACAACATTAAGGCCATTAGAAAACCTCTAAAAGGGAGGTGTTAAACTAATAAACCTAAAAACCTCAAGCAAGAAAGAGTGTGGATCTTGGAGGAGGTTGTTAAAACTTTGGTAGGGGCTATTAAATAAATCTCATACAAATTAGCTTGGGAAGAGAAAAGAATTGGGCGAGTTCACAAGGTCGGATAAGCAACAATGCTAAAGACAAATTTACCAATCATCCTAGAAATGTGAAGAGAATTGATGATAGAGGCAAGGGACCCATGGGATCTGTAAATAGACATCCCCAAGCTAGGGAAAATGGAATGGTGCATGATCCTTTCACTTCCGTAGTTGTTGTTGTTGAAGAGACATATGTAATTGATTTGTGTGATAGATGTTTCATGCCCCATGCTCCATGTGAAGTAGATCAGCAAGTAGAAGAGGAAGCTGATGATGATAAAATGATGATGATGCATGCATGATGGAGTGATCTATAAGCTCATAGCAAGGAGAAAATTCAACTAAGGTAATAAGTGCTAGAACTCACTGCTGATTTTTGGGATTGCATTCACCGTACCTCTTCTTCCTCCCTCTCATACTTTAGAAATAGATATTATACAAGCTTTTGAATTTCCCAATAATGAATTTGAATATTTAATAGCTTTAATGATAAATAAGTATGATGGAGGAATCCCATCTGAGGAGGATAGGTAGTTATTGATGAATGTTGTTGTTGCTCAAGAAAAGGATTATAATACTAGGAGTAGAGTTGTCAAAGGAACAGGGCCTCAAGCCAAACCTAAAACTCCATTGATTTCAAATATTCCTAAAGAGGTTCCTAAGAAAGATACACCTTCTAAAGGCCTTTTTGTCCCAAAAATGATTCATACTTCTCCTCATGCCCAAACCGTGAAAAACCCCATGCTATCTAATGAGTTTTTCTATCTCCTTCCAATGTTGTCTTGCCAAAGTATAATCCATATGACATTTCCTAAGTTTTGAGTCAAATCAAATTTAGTGTTCCAATTGTTCAGATGCTTAGGATTCCCGAGCACAAGAAGAGGGAATTTGAGTACTTGGTATTGAAAGAAGAGAAGTGTACCTAGGTAGAAATGTAAACATTGTTGAGAATCCTCCAATCATTAAAGAACTAGAAACACCACCAGCATTGAAAGAGATAGATGAACCACCTAAGGTTTATTTGGGAATATCCTTGGTATATTCTCGCTAAATGTCGATCCATTCTTCACCACTCGATCATTAAGGATAGATTATTGTACAATTGTATGTTTGATTCAGGGGCATCATGTAATGTTATGCCTCTTGAAGTCATGAATGAACTAAATATCAAAGTAACATATGCATATGGGAAGTGCATTTCGCCATGGATTCCGAGAGATGTGCCAATGGTCGGATGTGTGAAAGGTCTAGTCATACAACTTGCAAATTATCCCGGAAGTAAATTGAAACTTGATGTCATGTTATTGTTGATTGCCCACCAAGTGGGGTATGATGTTGTCTAGAAAATGGGATGCAAGTGTTGGTGGAAGGGAGTTATTAAATGGATATGTCCTATGCCACCATCCCAATTGAGGGCAGCCTTGTCAAGTTGTATGGGGAAAATAAGATGTTGCACCTCATTGAATACCCCAATAATGCATCTTACAAAGTGTTGTACACAAGTGTTTATGCTTTGATAAATTTATCGGGTTTGTTGATGGGAAAGAAAACAAAATGGATCAATGTAAGAATATTGAACAAGTAGGCTCTCCATGGACTCTATTGTTCAATGGAGCTTGCTCCAAATTTGGAAATGGTGCTGGTGTAGATTTTATTTCTCTAAGCTTGGAAGAGTTTGTTTTTCTTTTAAACTTAACTTTGAGTGTACTAACAACATTACTGAGTATGAGGAATTGTTGTTAGGTTTGAGAATTTATTGAAGTACTATGTTAAAGACATCATTGTTAAGGGAGATTTAGAACTAATTGTTAAAAAATTAGAAAATTGTATGCCACGAAGAATCGTAGAATGAAATAGTACAAGGATGCAGTCAATTTGATTGAGATGTTCGATTCATTTAACATTGTGCATCATGATACGAAGTTCAATGTTATGGCATACAAGCTTACAAAGTTGTTGGGTTCTTGGTTTGATAGTTGTGTAATGTCCCCATATTGTGAATATGATGTTGAAGTGTTAACAAGGCCATTTGTCCTGATAACAATAAACATAGGCAAATTTTTGAAGATGATGCTTAGGTCAAAATATTTCTAAAGAAGAAAGGGAGTTCATTGATCGTTGTATTAATTTGAGCCAATGGTGTGTGCACTAGAGGGTAAATAAACTTTTTTGTAAAGGATATCATCCAATTGAAAACTAATACCATCCCTAGAGGACTCGTTTCTCTAGAATCAAATTTTGACAATGTTGATTACATTATTAATAGGCATATAATAGCCTCAAGGGATGTTGAAGAGCATGACCTAGGTATAGAGGATAAACCTAGGAATATCTGGTTGGGAAGCAATCTAAATGAGGAAAAATAGTAATATGTCCAGTTGTTGAAGAAGTATCAGGACTACTTGGCTTGGTCTTATTCAGAGTTGAAGGCACATAGAGAGGATATGTTTCAACGATGAAATTCCTTTAGAGCCTAATGCAAAACCATTCAGAAAAAAGTAGAGGCTGATTAATCCACTCCTCTCTGTGAAGATGCAAGATGAGTTAAAAAGGCTAAGAGATGGAGGGATCATTCAGCCAACAAGGTATTCTTCTTGGGTTGTGAACTTAGTGCTAGTTAGAAAAAGAATGGTGATATTAGGTTGTGCGTGGATTTTAGAAATCTGAATAGAGCATCAATGAAGGATAATTATCCTTTACCAAACATGGATAACATGCTACAACTAGTGACTGGTTCTGAGCTACTTTCTACCTTGGATGGTTTCTATGGCTACAATCAAGTAGTTGTGAAGCAGTCAATCAGAGAGAATCAAAACTGATTTCACTACTCCATGGGGTACCTATATGTATGTGAGGATACCATTTGGCCTGATGAATGCTGGAGCTACTTTTCAGAGAGCAATGGATGTAGCATTCTTAGGATATATAAGTGAATTCATTGTTGTGTATCGATGATGTGACAGCTTTTCTCAGAAGAGAAGTGATCACCTGCAACATTTAGAAAAGATGATGATAAGATGTATAGAGTGTGGTATTTCACTCAATCCAAATAAGTGCCATTTCGAGTGAAAAAGGACAAGTTTCTTGGTCACATCAGTATCAAAGGATGGTGTCATGATTGAACTCCGAGAGGGTAGAGGCCATCATCAAGGTCCCAATTCTAATAACCAAGAATGGAATTGAGTCCTTCTTTGGGCAAATAAATTTTATCGAATATTTATATCAAACTTTTTCGAATTGACCATTCCAATTACTGCATGTTAAAAAGGACCAAGTAATCAAATGGGAAGAAGCTACCATTCAAGATTTCAATGGGATCAAGGAAGCATTAAAGCATGCCCCTGTCTTAGCAGCTCCTAGATTATAAGAATCCTTTTCAAATATTTTATTTTTCTTCGTAGAACATTATTGCATCTGTATTGTTACATAAGGATGATGAAGGGGCTGAGAGGCCAATTTCCTTTTTTAGTAAGGCACTATAAGGGGCTGAGTTAAAGTACACCATTATGGAGAAGTAAGCATTTTCCTTGGTAAAATCAACAAAGGTTTTCAGACCTTACATTTTGAGCTCTAAAGTGGTTTCCTATGTTCCCCACACCACGATGAAAGATGTCTTATCAGAGATGGTGGTCTCAAGAAAAATATGCAGATGGGTGAACAAGTTGCAAGAATATGACGTAGATATCCAAGCCATAAACTTAGTAAGAGGTTTGGGCTTAACTTAGCTTATGGCTAAGATCAACCTCGTAAAAGCTGTTGAAGTGAATGAAGTACAAGAAGGAAGGGTGGATGTCCTTGAAAATTTGACGAGTTTTGAATGGTACAAAGATATAATTTTTATCTCGGACATCTATACGCCCCGAGTATTTGAGTAAAAACCAAAAAGAGCTCTTTAGTTGGCTTCCCGTAAATATGTCATTACTGATTTTGGGTTAGCTTGGAAGAACCCCTGAGCGAGTCCTCTTAAGGTGTATTATCAAGATGAAGCCCCCAAGATAATTGTTGATCTCCATGGATGAGTCGCAACACACAAGATCCTGAGGGCTGGTTATTGGTGGACCACTCTTTTCAAGGATACAACTTTGTTGGTTAGATGATGTTAGAGTTGCCAACATTTTTCTAGAAAACTAAAGCTTCTAGCTCCCTTCCTTTATAACATGTATCAATTGAAGCCACATTCAAGCAATGGGAATGGATTTCATTGGTGATATTTTAGACCATTCAAGTGTTGGCCATAGGTGGATTCTTGTAGCCATTGATTACTTCACTAAGTGGGTGGAGGCAATCCCCACCAAGAGAGCAACACACAAAATTGTCATGGACTTCATCCTGAACCATATCATCTATAGGTTTGGAGTTCTAGTTAAAATTATTATTGACAATGCCATGAGCTTCGATCTAAACCTTTCATGGTAATGTGTAAAGAATATGGGATCAATTTGACATATTCCTCCAACTACAACCCCTAAGGTAATGAACAAGCACATTCCAGCAATAAAATCTATTAAAGATCATTAGGATGACCTTGGAGCTGAACAAAAGGAAATGGGGTGAGCAACTCGAAGTTCATTGCTTAGGCGAACAAAATTACTTTGTTAAAAGCCACTGGAAAATTCCATTTGAAATGTTATATGGCACTCAAGCTCTTCTACCCTCCATATGCAATTGTCCTCATATCAGTTCATTCAACAACCGGAAGATCAAGAAGTTAGTCCATATGAGGCTCGCATTCACCCGATTGTTGAACTTGATGAAGAAAGGAGAGCATCTCACTAAGGGCATGTGAAGTTCGGAGAAAAATTGAAGAAGTTATTTGACAAGAAGGTCACTCCTAGAGCTTTCAGCTTTGGAGATCTTATGTTTTTGTGGGATAGAACACATGAAGACAAGGGACAACATGGTAAATTTTATACATTATGGATGGGCCCCTACTCCATCGACATTTGGATTGGTGAACATACCTTCTTATTGAAAGACTTGGATGGTGAATTTCTTAAATCACCTGTTAATAGAAGGCACTTGAAACATTTCCTTGATAAATTCCCCAAAATCAAGTTGAGCATCATTTGTATAGTGTACGCTTTTTGGTTGCTTTCTTTCTTTTGTGTTTTTGCTCATTTTGGTCCTCAAGTGACCTGGTTTTGTTGGTTCCTCGGTTCATTTTTAGGAGATAGTTATAGTTTTCTACTCTACAAGCTAACTCCTTTCCCCAACGGATGATTTTTGGCACTAGGTCTACTATTTGGTTCTTGTGGCACTCATAGGGAGTGCTCATCCCCGATTCGGAGCCGATGTTGGTGTTCGAATTAGTCTCACCTAGTTTTCTATA
Organism: Taxus wallichiana var. yunnanensis; assembly: GCA_018340775.1. Classification (NCBI taxonomy): domain Eukaryota; kingdom Viridiplantae; phylum Streptophyta; class Pinopsida; order Cupressales; family Taxaceae; genus Taxus; species Taxus wallichiana. Next base: position 347,718,557 of record CM031243.1, on the reverse strand, counting down.
AAAATACCTTAGTGTGCAAATTTCCTCTGTCATGTTTTTTGTCTCCCCGTGTTAGTGCTTGTAAAATCTATCCTCCATTTGGTTTCCATGATTAATTCCTCCTTGGTCAAAGGTCACTTAAAAGCCCAGAATTTGTTGATTTGTTCCTCTATCCATCTGAAGGTGTCTATCAATTGGGCATAAAACTTGAGCTATTCCTTCCCTTATGTTTTCCACAGTCAGTGTGTTATTGTCCCTATCTTTTTGTCCCAGCTACATGAAGAAATGTGAATGGATATATCTCGAGAGGGTCATGTGTGAACCTTACAACATTTCCAAATTCTTTATACTTGAATAAAATTTCCTCTCCAGCTCAAACAAAGGTTTCCATGCATTTTTACGGCTTGACAAGTGTGTCTCTCTTGTCAAATTTAAATCTCTCGCATCAATGGAAATGTGGCCCTTTTTGGTTGGATGTGGCTCTGGTGGAGCACTCTAAAACTTTGTGGATTGTTTTGACCCAAATCTTGTCCATGTGGATGAACGGTGCTTGTTTGAAGACTCACCTTTTTGTTTGGCCTTAAAGTTACATCGGGAGTACACGTGGAGAATTTTACTGCTTTGCCAAGACTTAGAAATTTTTTCATGTAGCTGATATAGTTTTGGTGGGCCATGGACATGTGGTGGGTTGGTGATCATTTGAAGATCTGTCTCAGGGTCCCACCTTAACAAATGTGACAGAGGGATAGGTGGAGGTTTCCGCCAGCTCCACTGGGACTTAAAAATTTTACAAGAATTTTCTATGGCTTGGGACACATGGTGAGCCCACACTCATTCAGGGTCTCCACTCTTGGGGACCATCTTGAAGTTGTGCCATAAAGACACGTGGAGGTTTCCATTGGGCCTTCCTTTACTTAGACTTTTCCGCAAATTCCTAAAGGACTTGAGACATGTGGAGGGACTGCACATGTTTGGGGACCGGCCCTTGGTTTTATTTTGAAGAAGTGATAGGAGGAAACTTGGAGGCTTCTTCTCACTCTACCTTTTTCTTGGACTTTTGAACAGCTGAAGAAGAGTGTCTCGGACATTGGACACATGGCACCTTCCACTCGAACTCTTAAAATTTTTAACGAGACTCTACCAAAATGAGACACGTGTTGAGCTCATGCTTTTTTGGGGTCTCTACTTTTGGGGACCATCTCAAGATGTGCCATTAAGATGTGTGGAAATTTGAAAAGTCAAAAGGCGGGGAGGTAGACTCTCGGGGAAAATTTGGAAAATTTTCCTTTTCCCAAAAATAGGCAAAATAGCATAATTTAGCCACAGTTCCTTTGGGACCCACATTGGGACACATGTCAAGCCCATTTTCAAAGGCAGAGGGTAAAGAAATTTGAGAAATTCTACATTTAATTCAAAGGGTGTAAAAGGAAAAAAGTAACCCCTAATCTTGGCCTAACTCGGATATCCCACGTGGATGATCCAAATTCAAAAGAGAGATCAACAAAAACTATGCATCTGTATCTAATTTTTGCCATTTTTGCTCCAAAGCTCCCCGGGATGTGAATTTTTAAGGTTTTTATCATTTCTTAGTCTCGTGTATACACAATGAAGAGGAACATTAATTTGATATCCTAGTTTGGTGGGGAAGGTCTAAAACTTCTTTCACCATTAAAGATGTAATCTGACTGTCGGATTCGACATGATATTTCTTTCCTTGGCACGTAAGAGACCTATTGATATCTTGGTTTGGTGGGAAAAATATGAAAATGTATTTTACCATTAAGATGTGATCTGACTATTGGCCTCGATCTGATTTTCAAGTTTTTCCTTCCTTGGCCCAAAAAGAATCAAATTTCTGATTAGAGGAGAAAGTAATTAGTGCGCAAGATGAAAAAATGACTTATCAAGTGAAGAATTGAATATCGGATATATTTGGAGAGATTTTCCTCTCTGCACAACTAACAATTTTTTTGTAAATCCAATTCTTGAGTCACGATCAAGGTTGTAACACAATGGTGCCTTGAATGTTTCTTATTTTTGGGGGAAAAATCTTTTGTAGATGAAATGTTATAAATTACATGAGTTTGTTGTGAAAAGGGTTAGAGTGTTAGATGTCGTGGAGTTAATTCCTAAGAGAAAAAGTTTGACAGAGCCCATATTTTTGAGAGACTACCCGAGCAACCTTTTTATTTATTTTGTGTTAAATTCGATCATGTCTAGGTGGTTACGAGTGGATAGCCATTGACAAGATCTGAGATTTTTCTATAAAGTTTCCCCTCTTTGATAAATTTAATCAATTTGAGTCAATCTATGTTTGATTTTGAGTAAAATTGTGTTTGCTTCATTTTGGAATGTCTATAAATAGTTTCTAGTTCCCATTGCAATCTTACATTGAAATGTCTCGTGAATCACAAAATATCTTAGCTTCGTGATAGTTTGGTGGCACTTGTTGTTTCATTTATCGAAGAGCTTTCATTTGATAGTGAAATAAACATTTTTAAAATCACTTTACTCCTAGCATGATGATTAAGATTGTTTGTTGGCCTTTGAGGGTACATTAGGCGTGATAAAACAAAGGTTGATAGTGTTTAATTAAGTCTTTCAATTTGAGTCTTCATTTTGGATCCTTAAAGTTTGTGTGAAAACATGTTGATTTGAGCCTCCACCGAAAGCACACCATTTTGGTTAAAGGGAAATTCTAGCTATTTTGAAGCATTCTATTGATCAAGCCTTCAATTTTTGATAAAGTTCTCAAAGATCCGGTGAGTCAAAGTCTACTCGCCTCACCTCCAACAAAAATTCATTTAAGAACAACCAATCCTACCCATACTACCCCTATTTGTCTTGTGTGTGTACAAATGCATAATCTCTGTTACCAAAACATATAGAAGTAATCATGTTTTCATTGTCTTTAGTAGCCTAAACCTTGCTTAGAAAATATATTCATTAGTTAGGTGAAAACTTCGTGAGAGTTAGATTTTGTTGTATTGATCATATTTTCTTCAAGGTCTTCTTAACAACCTTGGAAAGAAGGATATCTCCATCTCCTCCACAAACAATAGGCTACAAAGGGTCCTCTCACCCTTGTTGAAAGGCACAACCATAAAGTAGTGATGATAGATCAAATCCTCTTAAGGGTGGTACCCATTTCTCCACATCTAAGTGACAAAGAGCAAGCCACATTTCTTCCCCAGCTACAAAATGACACACAACGTGCTCTCGCTTCCTCTAAGCTTCTTGTCAAAACCGTGATGATGTCAGCTTCTTAGGGAGAATCAATTTGGGTACCAATAGTCCCTACACATTTTCTCTAATTTCATAGTCACATGAATTCTTCCTCAATTATTTATATTCATCATTCATTCACAAATTTTACCCAAAGGGATAATTAATATCATATATAGTAATTAATGTGAAGGGGAAAATACTTTCTAGTACATGAAAACATGTGCACATACTTTATTTCTTAAATTTTCTGCATACTATTCAAATTATTTACATGTGGTTAGGATTAATTTGGAATTTTTATTTTTTTCAAGGTCGATAAATCTCCCAAGTGTTGGGAATGCACAAGATTTTTACCAATTTTTTTTTAGATAGGGTAAGTGTCTTGTGGAATTAAGGGGTTCACAGAATCACGTTGAAGCTAAAAATACTACTCAAATCTAGTTTTGAATATGAAGGAAACCATATAAAGAATATATATTAAATGTGAAGTATTCAAGGGCGTATAATGATAGGTAAATTGTAATAGGAATTTTTTTCGAGGGCTTGTGCTATAGTGTGGGTGATAATATTTATCACAATGGGGGATGGGCGTCTGTAAGTATTCCATGAAAATGTTAGGAATATATTTTTCAACAAGTAGAAATAATATTTACAAATGGTACGAGAGAATGATGGGAAGGACCTATTGAAAAATGAATAGGGCATGCGATTCTTGAAAAGGGAATCATGGGAAAGATGTAGTTAGAGTAGGTATTTACCTTAGCTCATGTTCACCTAGGTACTTTATTTATCTTTATTGTATTTATCTCACTCACTTATGTGTGTGGATATTTCTTTATTTTATCTAGATATTAGTGAGATATTATAAAGTTATTAGGTATAGTTATTTCCTCGATCTAAGTTATTGATTAGTTCTTTCCTTGATCCATGGTATTGACTAGATCCTTGATGTCTAGTTCTTTCCTAAATATATGGTCGTGACTAGTTCTCTGATGACTATTTCTTTCCTTGATTTATGACTTGATCTACGATCTTGACCACTTCTTATATATTTATTGCTTGTCCATTTCATCAAGGCTCATTTTCATTGTATTTCATTGAGTTCCATAATAATATATGATATTACTACTAAATTTTTTGCAAAGGTTTTATTAAATTTGTTTTGGTGAATTTATTTTATCTTATTGATTGTGGTGTTTGATTAGCATCTAAGTTCGTTGCTTTGTACAATCTAGTTATTGTTTCTTTTATGGTATATTTGGGATATGTTGACATGTGTCTATGTGTTTCGTTTTGAAATTTTTTTTTTTGTCATATATTCATATATACCCATATTTGTTCGTATTTTGTTTTGCATGTATTTTTGTGCAAACCGAGCCTTCCATTGGATTTAGAAGGTGGAAAAACCCTAAGATTGACTGTAAACTCGACCAATTGAAATCCTTAGCTCATGGTCATATGGTATGGTCATATGAAGACTTAAGTTTGTGATTCCTACTTGTAGGTGCTTAACTCAACCCCCTTTCATTTTATTTACATGGTGAAGGAAATATTATATTATTTTGTTTTAGTGACAACTAAAATAAATAACAGAGCATAAAATTGAAAAGCTTGTATCTTTTGATTGATAACTCGGTTTTGAGTGCCGTTTTGCATAAGTACTTGTTTTTTGTGTTATTTCCATTGGAAATATTTATTTTGAGAATAAATATATAATTATGAAGTTCTATATTATAACATGCAATCCTTATAAAGTGCCAAAATATGGAGGGGATTTTGTTGCATTGATTAGGGGTCTTGTTGCATTGTTTGGTTCTTACGCTTTCTTTTGGTGATTTTTTGAGAATTGCATATTTATCTACTTCTACATTAGATCATGTTGATCCATTAACAACACATAATTAGCACACATGTAAACCAATAATGGAAACAATAATCAAGCAGAAATTATTATGGGCTTTAACTTCTATGGAACAACTAATGTTTACTAGATAATATTAGAACTTTCAACACCAAAGTGCAAGTTTTATAAGTGTACGGGTTTTATAGGATCTGATGTAAGTGATAACCTTTTTGTTTCATTTATAAAAATGTGACTCTCCTTTCAAACTATGGGAGAAATTGGAAGATTTATCTAGTAAGGTGGATCATATGAGATCCATGCAACTTGAAATTGAGATCACTTCGCTTAATTCGAAGATTTTCCAACAATTATAGACTTGTATACCAAGTTCAATAATTGCTTGACATAGTTGAAGGGGAGTGGAAGATATAAGAAATATGATGAGTGTTTTTACTTGATTCTATCCAATTTGAGAGGACCATTTTAAAACTTTTCTTCTACCTTTTTCTCTAGCATGGATGCCTTAGGCGGCACATTCAAAATTATTGACTTAGAAACATTTTGTGAAAGACTTACTCGAGAAGAATCCAAATTGTCTAACCTTGATTCTTCTACCTCTCAAAAGGCATTAGTTACATCTAATCCTAAGGGAAAGGGAAAAAAAAAATCCACCCTTCTCCATCTTAAAATACTCCTAAACCAAAATAAAATTACTCTAAACCCAAGTAGTCTTCTAAATCCAAGAATAATTCTAGCCTTTCATGCTCTTTTTTGTGGGGTAGTGGTCATGAATAACATAGGTGTTATAAGTGAATGCAAGCCTTAGAGGATGCACTTAAGAAACAAAAAAATCTATCTCCACTACACCTTCTAATCAACATGTAAAGGCACTTAATGTTGTTGGGAGATCTCAGTACACCTTAAAGATAGTTGCGTTATAGATTTTGGTGCTTCTTATCACATGAATTCTTCAGAGGATTCTTTTGTTTCTCTAGGTTTTTCTTTCTATTAAACAAAAAGGTGACATAAACCTTCATGATCACATTATCCAAGATGCACTATATGTTCCTAACATAACCACAAATTTTCTTTCTATATGTCAAATTTGTTATTATTCAAGGAAAAATAAAGAATTTTACACCACATGGAGCAGTAGTACGAACTTTTGTCAAGCCTCTATTATCCAATTTAATCCCTCGGAAAAAAAAATTTCAAACATGACCTTTCACGAGAGAAATGGAGAGGTTAGTTCAACATGCGAGCCCACATTTCAACTCCAACAATCAAAGTTACAGTAATCTCGAGAAATGGTAATGGAAGGTCAAAAATAATGGCCAAGGGAACATCAAAGGAGATTAGAGCTCAAGTGGAATAATGGAGAAAGGCTCAAAGTTTTGGACTTCGTATCTTCAAATTTCAAAGACAAGGTGGAATTTTTTTAAACAAGTCGAAAGGATGAGAAAAAAGCCTAAAATCTGAATTTCTGAAAGTTTGAAATTTTGGGCTTTTGGGTTTTGGGGTTTCAGAGATCTTGACAAGCGTGAATAGTGAAAAGGTTCCAATTTTTTTTTTTTTAAAGTCTAAAAGTCTAAAATTTCAGACTTTCAGGTTTCAGAGTTTCAAGGATGCAAAATTCAGAGTTTCGGAGTCTTCGGCGAAAAATGGGAAAAGTGACAAAAAACTCCAAAATCCTGAAAGTGTGAAGCTCGAAGGTTGTGTGTTTGAAAATTCAATGTAGTTTTTAGGGTCAACATGGTGGTAGTTTCAAATTTCGGAGTTTCAAGAGCTGGTTTTGGAGTTTGTAACTCTCACCATGATTTGGCGATGAACGGTGTCGAAAGTTCCAAAAGGCAAAAGTATAAAATCCAAGTATGAATTTCATACTCCAGGGTTTCAAAGTTTCGGGGTTTAGAGTTTCAGAAGTTTGGAGCCCCAAAACATAAAAAACACAACAAAATTTTAAAACTCTGAAACCCAAAAGTTTGAAATTTCAGACTTTCATACTTTCGAGTTTCAGAGTTTTAAAGCTCTCAAGTACAATTGGAAGATGAATAGTAACTCAACTTCCAAAATGGAAATGTCTGAAATTCTGAATTTTGGGATTTCGAGAGGTTGTAAGAATTTCAAAATCTGAAAAGGAATATTAAGAACTCCTTTTTGGCGTAGTGCCCCCGGTCTTTAGATGGCCATAAGTTTTGACCGGAGCTTGAATTTACATAAGGACTTTTAGAAATCTTATAGTATCCTCTATACAACTAATTAAGCTTAATTTAAGTGAGACAAATTTATTCAAAATTAAGAAATACAGTCTGCCATTTTAAGAGGATGTTCTAGGTTTCTCACCTACCACAATAATGAAGGTATGGGTTCCTTTCTTTCCCAACAAGGAATAGTACATGGGGGTATGGCTTTTGCAGTGGCACCCTTTATGGTTGTAGGTGAATTCAATGCATTCTAGGGTGGTTGAAGAAAGAATCTGGATTCTTCTCTCTTCCTTCTCTCATTCTTCCTATATATTGTAAGGAGGGGCATTTTTCTAAAGGTTGCACAATTTGGTTTTGCACCCTCCCTTATTCTCTTGTCTGTAATTGATCTTGTGGATTTCAAACCTCCCATCTAAACTGTCAATCCAATCTTGCCTCTTGGCCACTTTGTAATTCATTGTATCAATAATAAAAGTTTGTGGATGATTTTAAACCTCCATTATTTTCATTTCTTTGTTCTTGATTGCTCATTGCAATCCTAGTTATCTTTGCATGGTGGTTGTATTACATTTTTAATGGTTTGTGTTTAATGGCAAAGAAGGTGTTCAACATTCCTTTGGTGCATCACCTCTATTAGTTTAGGTTTATTTTCTTGCATCTTCTTAACCCTATCTCATTGGTAAGTTAGATTAGGTTTTTGAAGCAAATCCTCTACAATTTGAATGTGTAGATCGAGAACAAAGGAATAGGAACACACCTTCATCTAGAGAGATTTCCTAATTACAAAGTCCCACACTTTGGGAAAAGCTCCATGTTATTCAATCACACTGAGATTTTCAACCCATTGAGTTTCAGACATTCAAGGGTGTTGTGACTACACATCAACATCCTCATTCACTTGTTGCTCAAGGTATAGTTGATCATAGTTCCGGACTATATCACTTTGAGGTTTTTGATGAAACTTCCTCTATAGGGACAAGATTTTTTTCTCACGCTAATTTAGAGAGTAAGCTTTGGCATGAAAGATCTGTATATCTCAATTAAATATATTTGAATGAGTTGAGCACTCATGGTATGGCTAATGGTCTTCCCGAGTTTATTTTCTTGAGGGAGTTTTTCATGGTCGAGCATTAGGGAAACAACACCAAGATCCATTTCTTAATAATATTTCCAAAAACCTTCTTCACCACTTGATCTTGTGTATAGTGACTTGATGGTTTTTCCCACCCCCCTTTCAATGTCACTAATAATTCACTTACCTTTATTGATAATTTCTCGAAGTGTACTTGGGTTTATTTTCTCAAGTACAAAAGTGATGTTTTTTCACACTTTAAATTTTTAAAGGATTTGGTTGAGAAACAATATTCTCATTGCATAAAGAACCTTCGCACTGATAATGGGGAGTTCTTCAGCAATGATTTTTCCAAATTTTTGGCAAAACAAGGCATTGTTCACCAACATTTTGTTCCTCATACTCCAAAACAAAATGGCTTAACAAAATGGAAGAATAGAAATTTGAATGAAATGTCTAATTGTGTGATGAATTCTAGAGATTTTACCTCCTATCTATTAGGCAGAAGTAGTTAATTGTTCTAACTACATTTAGAATCACACACCACACAAAGAACTTGAGCATTTGACTCTAGATGAAGCTTTGTCCAACACTAAGCAAGATGTATCATTTTTTCAAGTCTTTGGGAGCCATGCTTGGTTCTTTCTGCCAAATAAGAAAAGGAAAGCCTTGGATAAGAAGAGAAAACCCTTGATCTTTATAGGTTATTGTTAGGACATGAGAGCTTATCAACTTTTAGATACTTGATACGCATTGCATTATTTTTTTGAACACATGTTCAGTTTAATGAGCTCTTCACTCATATTGATTCCTCATCTTCTTTCATGCCTCCATCTTCTTCTTTATCTCATCTTGAGGATCGTTTCTTTGATGACGTTGATGAGTGGGTTATATATTTTTGAGGATCCTATTCGCACATATGTTTTTACCATGCCTAAGTAGGCTCATACTATAATTTCTGAGGAAACACCTTTCATATAGGATCTTCCACCCACTAGGCATCATGAATCCCATTCTACAAGTTCTAAACTTTTGTGTCGAGGTAATTTTTGAAGATCCCATCTTTTTGAAAGGCTTATAGGATACAAGAGTGGTATGATGTGATGACACTGTTGAGTGTTCTTTTTTTATGAAGATTCATACTTCAGATTTGGTATATGTTCTTAAAGGAAGAAATATGGTTAGGTGTAAGTGGGTATCTGAACCAAAAACATAGTTGATGGGTCCATTGAAAAGTATAAAGATTCATCTTGTTGCGAAGGGTTTTTCAAAATTTGAAGGTATTGATAACTCGAGACTTTTTCACCCATTATCAAGATGAATTTTGTACGCCATGTACATGTTATTGCTATATCATAGGGGTGGCCCGTATACTAGATAGACATAAAGAGTGCCTTCTTACATGGAGATTTACAAGAGGAAATATACATGGAGTAACCTGTTGGACTTATTAAGGATTATTATCTTGTTTGTATGCTCGAGAAGGTATCTATATGGTCTCAAACAAGCCCTCGGGCTTGGTATCATAAGATAGATTATTTTCTTCTATCTACTAGTTTTGTTCATTACCAATCTGATCATATAGTGTATCTCTAGCATGTTGGTTAGGATATTGTGATACTTGTCTTGTATGTTTATGATTTGTTACTTATTAGAAACTCTTCCTCCCACATTCACAATATTAAGTGGACTATTTTTACATAGTTTTACATGACAGATCTTGGGTTAGTTTACATATTTCTCAAATAAATTCAAGGATTCATTTCAGTTAGCAAAAGTACACCCATGATCTTATTCAAAAATTTGATATGGCATTAATCTTACTTTCACATGTACCACTCCACTTTGTGATCCTACTTTGTATAGGAAGTTGGTTAGAATTATCATGTACTTGACCCATACTCACCCGATATTTTATTTGTATTCAACTTTTATCTTGGTTCGCACATTCTCCTCATAGTAATTACTGCAAGATATTAAAAGTATTTTGCACTATTTGTAGGAGAACTTCCCACTTTTTCCTACACTACACTAGGGGTTATACTTAGTTGGTTGGATACACAAATTCAGATTGGGAAGGTTCCATTGATGATGAGCATTACACTTCTAGCTAGCTTTTTGTCTTGGTTCTTCTCCGAGTTGCTTGGATGTGCAAAAAGAAACATGACAGTACACTTTCATCTTTAGAGGAAGAGTAAAAGGTAGCAAATATAACTTGAGTCAATGATTCATTGGTTTCAACAGTTATTGAAAAAATTTGGATTCCCACAAGATTAAGCAACTATACTTTGGTGTGATAACCAAAGTGTAATTCACATTGCTCATGACTCAATTAAGAACCAGTGGACTAAGTATATTGAGATACACATCCACTTCATTCTTCAACACATTGAGGATGGAATTCTTTTCTTGGAGTACATTCCAACTCAGCAATACGTTATAGATATCTTTACGAAGACTTTTACATAACCTCACTACCTTGAGTTTTTTGGCATGCTTAGGGTTTTATAAGTTTTTCTTAGGGGGTGTTCGTGAGAGCATATTCCATCTTCTTCTTCTTCTTCTTCTTCTTCTTCTTCTTCTTCTTTCTCTTTCCTTCTAGTAGAATTATTTCCTTCTTTTTGTTTGATATTTCTTCATGGATATATTGTACATGAGTACTTGATCTGACATAGTTTTTGGGACTCATACTGTGGATATGCCACTTTTATTTTAGGACCCTAGCTTCACTTGGGGGGGCTTTAGAGTAGGTATTTACCTTAGCTCATGTTCACCTAGGTACTTTATTTACCTTTATTGTATCTATCCTCACCCACTTATGTGTGTGGCTATTTATTTTATTTTATTTAGATATTAGGTGGATATTATGCGGTTGTTAGGTATATTTATTTCCTTTATCTATGGTATTGACTAGATCCTTGATGCATAGTTATTTCCTAAATCTATGGTCTTGACTAGTTCTTTGATGACTAGTTCTTTCCTTGATTTGTGACTTGATCTACAACCTTGACTAGTTCTTAGATTATTATTCCTTGTCTATATAAGAAAGGATCACTCTCATTGTATTTCATTGAGTTCCACAATTATATATGCTATTATTGTTCATTTGTTTGCAAAGGTTTAATTAAATTTATTCTAGCGAATTTCTTTTATCTTATTGATCATGGTTTTGATTAATATCTGAGTTCTTAGGATTGAGTACAGGTCTAGTTATCTTTCCTTTTACAATAGGGTATGAGATTCTTGAAAATGGAATTATGGGAAATATGTAGTAAGGTAAATTTACACAATTCTATATTTTCTTGTGAAGGTAAAGAGGTTCCATGATTTCACTTGTGAAATTAGGGGCATGTTCTGGACACAACAAATGGTGAATGTAGTTGATAATTGCCTTCAAAATTATTTTCAACTTAATATCTCTCATACAAATGCAAAAACACAATGAAATTCACTCAAATACTTTACGTTATCAAAATGAAAGAGCAATTTAACCCTTTAAATTAGCAATGTAAGATACTTAATTGAGAACATTATAAAGATGCCAAGGTCTAACAATGAAATTATTTTATCTCTCCTTGGAGATTATTAATTCGACTTCTTTTAAATCTATTATTGGGTCACACATGTTACGTAAATATTTATTGGAACTAACTGATAAGATAAAGTGTTCCATTTAAATCACATGATCAAAATTCGAGTGTGTAAAGATAAAAATTTCTCCAAAGTGATAAATTGAGGGAGTTTGAAGGATAAAGGGATGAAATAATGAGTATAATCTAAATCTCTTTATTTATGCAATCCTTCAAATATTGAATATACTTATGAAATAATTTATACATAAAGATTATCGTTAAATAGTAAAACATGAGGCTATGTAATGATCTTCAAAATAAAGATAACCTTTTAACAAATAGATTATAAATTTTAAGAGGGTCCACATTCGCTAAGAGTAATTGGGCATGCTTCTACGAGAGAATGCCTTTTATAAGTAACATGTTTCTATTCACAATGGTATATCTCGGACTATTGTCGAATATGATTCTTTATTGATTAACGATAAATTAATTAAAGAAAAACTCTAAGAAAAAGTGTGATAGGAATCTTTGAGTATATTATAAAGGATGGAATGATGAATCTTTAAATATACTTCACAAAATGGTATTGGATAGGTCTACTCATAAAGATAACATCTCTCTGATATACAAGTATAGCTTTCCAAACACTATGCCACACACATCAAGTGGAAAAACATCAAAAATAACTTCATAAATGATTTTTTTACTAAAGCCAAACCTTTATTTACCCAACCCAATGAATATAGAATTGGATGATTGTAAGTTTTGAACATCGACTTGTCAACTAACTCTTTACTAACTAAATTATCTTATGTATAAGTATAAAAATAACATCCACTTTGGTCTTCTTCAACTTAATTTTTATATGAAAGATGTTAGTAAGTTCAATCTCTTCAACATTACTATTATTACCCAAACATACCTCTCTACAAATTGAGGAAAAAGATAGTATCATCCACCTTTTCGTTAAAAATAAATCCTCTCCTTGGAGGGCAGCCATGGCCTTCTTCTTAATATTTTTCTTAATCTAGACTGGATGTAAGTTTGGGTGGAGATTCCAGCATATTCCTCGAAATGATTTTAAAAATCACAATGACCACAATGAACTTTAGTATCCTTATTAGAAATGGAAGTAACATTCTTATTACCTTTCCCTTATTTATTATCCTCTTGTTTAGTGTCACCTACTTTGTTCGAGGTTAGTTGAGAGGTAAATGAACTCTTTTTCTTTTCCATATCTAAAAATTGAGCTTGAGAACAAGCCTCATCTACATTTTCATATTGGACAAGAAAATTAGTCTCGTCAATTGACTATGGAGTCCACCAATGTACTTCATCAAAAGGTCCCATTTTGCTACATCTTTTCCCATCTGCACAACTTTCCTCCACAACTCACCTGGTGTACTCTTGCATGTTACGACCTTATTTTTCCTAAGATATTGCTGATACATGGACCTCTCTTCCTCATAACATAAGAGAGAAATTATTTTTATTAGCCTTCCTAATTTATCCCACTTAGTAATAGGAAGAATATTCTTACAAACCAATGAATTAACATAACTTTAAAACAAAGTTAAAGCATGATTGGTCAATGTTAACCTTCTGAAATAAATCTACTAACTCTCATTGATTTCATAAAAATTAAAATTCACCTCAAGTTGAACTAGCCAATGGTTTAAGTTCTCAGCATTCACATCTCCACCATAAGGTTGAATATTTATCTTGACTTTTCTTTTAATGGAGGAGGTTTATGGATAGCACAAGACTTATCTTTTTCATATTCACGAGTATATTTTTTGTGGGATCCTAGAACCTCATTCAAAACACAAATATTTGCCATGAGAAATCTCATTATGGAATCTAATTTCCCTATGGACAAGGAAATTCTGCCCACATCCATAGAAATACATCCACATCCCACTCCAATATGTAGACACATTGTAGTATTTGTATTTCTCAACCAAGGCTATGTGCATTGGAACTTCATATAGACATGCACAGAATCTCACCCGAAGCATATGCATCCATCAAGTCCCTCCTTTACTTTTCTTACCTAGTTGTTATCATGGATGTTCAACGTATTCACAATCATTCATAACCAAAATAACCATTCATACACATAAGAATAACATGGCATAAAAATATGGAAACACATATATTAAGGAAATCATTCAAAGATAATGAATATTAAGATCTATATAACCACCAGGACCATGTTTAGCCACATAGATCTTTACAATTCATAGACAATTTCCCATTAAATTATAAATTATATCATAAAAGGAAACTAATTAAAATGATGCACATGACCATGCTGTTCTTACAAACCCCAAAAAAACTTACACAAAGACCATACCGACTCTAAACTATCAATTCTCCACCAAGAAGTATCACTAAATCCATACTAGTCAAAATAGGGATGCACGACCTATATATACAGTGGGGACTTTCTCATTAGATTCTTCATGAACTTACCTAATAATAGGTTTTCTTAAAAAATAGATTGCATGGTTTCTTCCAAAATGCACTAATGATAGATGAAACTAAATATATAACATGTTTTAATCCTATTATTAGCACGATCTGTGCATAGTCCTTTTCTTCATCTCGCATGTTATTTTTTAGGTTATAATTCCTTTGTGTACATCTCAAGCCATCCTATTTTTATCTATTTTTATACCTTGCTTGGATGCCACTCCATCCCTTTTTCCTTATTTTATCCATGTCTTTGGAAAATCGACCATGTATCAAACATTATCTACTCATGCACAAAACTTCACATGTTGATTCACACACCCTTACACGTGATTCCAAACATTAACACATACCTAATATTTAGACATTTTATCACTCCAAAAACCCCACACTAAATTCATTGTATGTCCTTAGAAATGTTTCTTCATACTTATTCCTCCAATACATGAAAGAATCAAATAATTCAAGAACAAAGAGTAAGGGGAAAATACCATGAACTAAAGAACAATAACTCGTAAACTTATTTTTTTTATCATCTCAAGCTATGGCAGCCGGTGAGGAGATCTAGAAATTATGTGCTCAATTTATCCTCTAACTTTTACCTTCTACTAGTTCCTCATAGGTTACCCCGAGCGATGCCTTTACACACGAAATATGATTAGGTGCTAACTCATCTACTCTCTATTTAAACTCCTTAATGACTACATTCAACTCTTGTAATAAATCACTCCATAGCATCCATTCATTCCATGAAATGGAGTTATATTTTCATGATTCTAAATTCAAGTGTCTCCTTCATAGCCTTTATTAGGTCTCTCTGGATTGATTTATCTACCATTACCTTATCCCACTCAATATTATTACTTGGTGTCTTAGCTTGAATTTCCTTGAGCTATGTTTCCTCTTTTGTGACATGTGCACTCAAGATAGGGTCATAGTTCTAGAACCTATCAAAATATGACTCAAATTTTCTATTGTCCTCTTTGACCTTAATAATTAAGGCCTCATACTCAATAATATTTATCTCTACCAAATCTTTATCTCTCTTCTTGACCTCATCCAAATCTTTCATTAATGGCTCTACACCACTCTATATGTTAAGGAGAATCATCCTATCCAATACTTTGAGATAATCCATCTCTTCATTGTAATCTATTCTGGCTTTTCTTAGTAAGGTGGGACATGTTCTTGTGATCAAATTAACCAATCCTCTTTCCTTGTCATACACTATTTTATCCATTTCTCCTCCCTCTTTGAATATTCCTTAAGTTTTTGTACTTCATGCTCCATAGCCTTTTCATCCTCTATCATCAATCTTATAGTGGCTCCCTTATCCATATTTTTGTGCACAACCTCATGTTTTAGCTTGTTTAAGGTTTTCATGTAATCCTATTCATTAGTTAACCTTCTGTAGTAAACAATCTTGTACTCCTTTCCTTGCTCCTTAGTTTCAAATTGGAGTAGGACATGTTACTTATCTCTAACTATAGCTTCTTTGTATGCATATACATGCTACATGACAACATTTTCTTTGTGTGAGAGACCTCCTCTAGTATCCAAAATGTCCCAC
This sequence comes from Taxus wallichiana var. yunnanensis, assembly GCA_018340775.1. Taxonomy (NCBI): domain Eukaryota; kingdom Viridiplantae; phylum Streptophyta; class Pinopsida; order Cupressales; family Taxaceae; genus Taxus; species Taxus wallichiana. The sequence continues at coordinate 347,702,611 of CM031243.1, read as the reverse complement.
CCCAATAACTTTTCCTAAGGAAACATTATTTAGAACCTTAATCATAACAACTTTATTGGATCATCAAAAATGTCATATGGGGTGACTATGGTGGGTGTAACTTTCTTACTACCTTGTCCTTTGTGTGCTTCTTCATGGGTGTGAAAGGATTTACACCCATTTTCATCAACCATATTATTTGTCTTCCCTGATGAAAAGGCATCATCATCTTCTCCTTGTTCTCCTCGAGATATTTACGTATCACGCTTCTCCTCCTTGAGCACCATTACTTTTTCCATGTATAATATTTTATGTTGCACACCCTCCTCAACTTTCTCTAGCCTTGTCTTCTTGTGTACAAGCTCATCCTACTCTCCTTCCTTATTTCCATGTGTAATATCTTCTTATTTATGTACGGCCTCTTCGTGCCCTCCATCCTCAATGTATTTCTCCTCCTCATCATCGGATATGACGTGAGGTATTTTGGTAACCCTCATCCTTATTGAACTCACCTTGGTCAAATGAGAAGATCATGTGCCCTTGCTTTCCTTCCTCCTGTTATATTTCATCTTCTTTCTAGTGAATCTAAACTAGCGCAACCTATTATTCTTCTTATTTCTCCTTATACGGTGTCTCTTCCCGAATTCTCTTTGATACCTTCACTTTAATCTTCCTTGTCTGTTTGAGGCATTTTATATTCACACACTTTGATCTCCTTGCCATCCTTCATCTTTGGTCGTAGATTTACAAATATCGACAAAACATGATGTTGAATGTTACCTTCATGATGGGACTTAAGTATAGGGTGTCGGGCTCCAAAATCTCCAATTATGCTGGCTGAGACAGTACAAAGGTTTTTCATATGGTTGACCAATCAAAATCCACATTTACTTGCATCAAATATCATCTTTTACACATCCTTGATCCTTTTCACTACACATTTAAAATATTTTCCTGTGAATACAAATGGTAGTTTTCACCATGGCCCTTTCTCTCCATTTTCCATCATAAACCTAGTAGGGCTAAAGTGTTTTATAAGTGAAAACTTTTCCTACAAGCCTACTTCTCTTGAAAGATACCTTAGTATGCACCATTGATTTTCAAATGCTATGTGCATCTTGTTATACCAATTGTCTAGTTTGGCCTTCTATAAATTGTTGATTGTACCCTCGCATATGAAGTTTGTAAACAATAATGCAAGGGACTTTTTATCTACTAGGTGAATCCACATATTATGTTACGTACATAAGGGATACAAATATCCTAGAAGATAATCAATAATAATATTGATCTCCATGTGATCTTGTCTCCCCTCTCATTCTCAGCCTCCACTTCCTCAATAATTCCTTCCGTAATGTATTGTGTCTTGTATGCCATCTTATGTGAAATGTAAAGAAAATTCTGGTTCAAATCCCCTATCTTTACGAAGCACCAAGTTTACTGACTTACCGAAATATGCCACTCTAGTTACAAGGTCTATAATATTTTCTATATTCAATGCCCTTGTCCCTATCATAGTAAAGTTTTGTGTCCAGGTTCCTCAATTTTAGTCTCATCTCCTAGATCTAATTCTAGGTCTTCTCTAGTATCTTATAACCCTTTTACTCATCCTATAAATCAAGCCATGACCCTCATTCTTTAGAAGACAAAGTAAAAGTAATCCTCATGTACCTGCTAGACCACTAGAATAAGTGTATAGGCTACCAAAGAAGGGAAACTCTAACAATTGGAGAACCCCTATCTTCTCTCGACTCTTCATCATTAATTCATACATCAACACTTGGCCCTTTACGGTACTTGTAGGTAGTTCCCGTAACATATCCTTTTTAAGGTGGCCTCGGTCCCTTATGCCCTATAATTACACTCATTGATCTTACATTTTACGAGCTCACGAGGTCCATTTTTGTACTACAATTACATCATGTAGGTATTGAATCTACTGAAAAATTATTTTGGTGCATCCTCCGGCTCATGCTTCTATCTTTTCCTTTTCCCTTTCCTTTACCCTTAGGCAATATTGTGGGTGTTTTTTGGGTGCCATAGATTATCTCCAAATTCACACCATAACATGTGCCCTAGGTGTTAAAATTATTGACATTCCTTTACGTACCTGACTCGTTCTCTAGTTGTTCAATATATCAAACTTGGTAAGCCATAACTTTGTAATACGACAACTTTACAAACCCTAGCTCTTAAACCTCCAACTCTACCAACCCTACTTCACTCATTCCAACTCCTTTCACTAAAAATTCCATTTCCTCTACCAAAGGAGCTCTATACTAAAAGTTACTTCATAATGCTTCCGTTCTCTCACTTCTTGGTTCACTTTTTTTAATTTTCTCACTCAATTACTTAATCGCTCAATCTATACGAATGCAAGGTATAAAAAGAATTGATTTCCCTTTTTAATATATTTTTCACACTTTATCACTCGAATGACTTATTTTTAAATTTAAAACACCTTGTTCTCGATTTATTTATTTAAATAAATTTTTTAAAACACTTGTTGTATCCTAATGGTAGCTTTTGTATTTCTTCATGTTTTTCTTCCGCGCATGGTACTCATAACCTTTTAACGTACCACTACTTCCAAGAATGTAGTCACCAATACACGCACTTCCCTACATTGCAACCCATCTTCCTCTCGTGACACATACGAAGTAATTCATCCCTCTTGCTTCCTCCTTCATGTTATATTATACGCAGCCTCTTACTCACATGGCTTCCTAATATAAGTAATTCCCACTAAGAACCATTACTCCAGCACATAGAATGCTTTCCTTATGCCTTCACACATACCAAATTTTTATCAAGAACCTTTCTTCAATAATTTTGTGCACACTTCTTTAATCTACTCTAAAATAAGTACCAGGTATTATTTTCTTCATGCACATAGTCACTCTGTTTCCACCCCACACTAAAATTATGTGTGGTGATACGTGCATTAAATCAATAAGTAGTAATAATTTCCTACACATTAATGAGTTTAATATTTCAACAAAACAAGCAAACAAAAAACAAAACATGAAAGGGAAATCTAATCTAAGTGGTGATACTACCTTCTTAGAAATATAGACAAAGATTATTTATAGTAGGGATTAATCCTACTCCCATTCAAATAATCAAGAAACATTGTGACATGTAGCACTTGCAATTTACACACACATGATTCTAGTATCTTGTTCACTACAAAGGGTCCCAATCAATAAACTTTTAACTTTCCTAGGTGGAACATAAACTTAGAGTAATACAAAAGTACATTTTATCCAACCCTAAATGAATTTATTTTAATGTTCTTGTCATGTCAAGCCTTATTTTGTGCCTTTTTATATTATAGATCCAATTAATAATAGCATGTTGTTCATCCAATTGCATCAACTTGTCAATATGCTCATCCACAACTTGTTCATCATCCAATCCACCTACATGTGAAATGCATCGGGATGATAACATAAATTCCACATGTATTATAGCCTCCATGCTAAACACCAACCCCGAAAGGGTGTGGCCTTGTTCAATCAACTGTAAGGTTTTTCTATATGCCCAAAGAATGACTAATACCTTGTCATCCCAATATTTTCTTACAACATCACATATCTTTGTTAGTGTTTATTTCAAGATATTGTTGAAATATTTAGCAACATCATTTTCCTATGGGTGATATGGGGTAGTCTTATGGTGTGCCATCATAAATTCTCCTAGTAAGATTCTAATTGTATTTTTTTTAAATGAGTTCCTCTATCACTCGTAAGGATTAGCAGGAATCCATACCTATTGATAATATTTTTCCAAAAGAACCTCGCTATCTTTTTTTGATGTATAATATTTTTAGGTGTATATTTTCCCACCTTATTAAGTAATCACTACACATGATAATGTAGTGCATGTTTTTCCTACATACATAGGTGGTGCAATAGGTCTTAATTAACTAAAATGAACTAATTATGTAGGTATGTGGGGATAGTTAATCTAACCTATGAACAAATATAAATAAATTAAATAAATTTAATGAAGAAATATGTAAATGATATAAACAATTATGCAAAGGGAAATGCTAACCCTAATGTGTAAGAGAGAAGAGGAAAGAACTTAGCTAAATAACAAATGCTCACAAAAGAAAGTGTCATAGAGGTGACTAGAAAATATGGAAGTGGCAACTACTATGTAGAAGCTCCAAAATGGATGTATCTAGACTGATTCCTTGGACTAGAGCACCTAGGAAGGGATTGGGGCACATGCGAGCACTCAGTCTATAAAACTAGAAGCCCTAGTTTTACGAAAAATCTATGAAATTGATCTTTCTTGGGCTAAGAGGTGGTATGAAACCCTCAATGTGTTTCATTAGATTTTATTCAACGTATTAGATGTCGTTGATATTCCAAACTAATTTGAAGACTTGCAAAAGAACAAAAGAAGTATCAAAACCTTTAAAAATGAAATATGCAAATGAATTGGTAGAACTCACATTAGCTGCCACAATAGTGGGCTTACTAATGAGCATTGCACTACATTTTTGACCCAAATGTAGTTTTGGTGAGTGTGTATATGATGTGCCCTAGGTTCTCTTGTGTTAGTTACACTTTTTGAAGTAACGATCAATAACTAAATATATAAAATGTAATAGCATGTGTGCATGAAATAGAATAGAATCCCTCTCCCTATAAAGTGTGTAATGCAAATGTCCTAGCATTGTGCCTTGATGAAGGACCTATGTAGATTCACGTGATCTCGATGTAATAGATGGATGCAACTCTAGATGAGTGATAGTAGTGAATGAAGCTAGGTCCCTCATTATGGTCTCATAACTTTACATTTATAGGTTTCTCTTTATTTAATTTCATAATTAACCCTTAAAATGTTGACCAAAAGAAAGATAAAGATATGAAACGGATAGAAAGATCCCAAAAAGTTGTGGGAAAACACAAAAGGATTGGGTGCCTAATTGGACCAGGGCACCCATGGGTGCCCCAAAGATCTTGATTTGGGTACCCTAGTAGATGCTAAAATAACACAAGATGACAAAAAATAACTAGGAATATGGGTGCAAAAGGTCAATAATGAAGAAATAAAATTAAAAAGGATGGCCTAAAGATGGGGGTTAATTAGTACTTTCTTCATTCTAGAACCTTCTAAATAGTAGCATGCTACCATGACTAAATAATGTATAAAGTGCATAATTTTGTGTCTACATTTACCCCCACTTTATGTTGGTGAGCGGAAATATCGGTAAGTTAAAGTAGATAGTGATGCATACATGATGTCCATGAATAGTGTAGTATAAACATGTTGAAGGAATAGATAAAGCGTGGAATGAAACAAATATGGAGGAGCGTGGAAACTAAAGATGGAAAAAATGCACAAAGAAAAAGTGATGGGAGTGAACCTAAAGTGGAACGCATGTGTACTTGTTGCGGTGTGTAATAAACTGTATGGTTAGTAAAGTGTGTCTTTATCATGAAGTTTTTGTTGACATTTTTGTTGTTATTGTTTCCCCCATTTGACTATTTTTTTCTCATACTATCGAACCTATAAGGAGAAAAGGATCAAGTAGTCAAATATGTATGTAGGTATTTTTAAAAACACAATGTAAAAGACACATGTCTATTAGAGCATGTAAATGTAAAATACATAAATGTAAATGGAACATGTCCACCAAGAATACATGTTAAGAAAGAGAGAGTAGAAGGATATCTGTACTATCGGGTTCTTTTTGGTGATTCGACACTATAGGAAGAAGAAGTGTAGGGAGGAAATGTTATATGTCCTCAAGCTCTAATTTTTCCCGTAATTGTATGTTAAAAGATCTTTTATCATCCTGGTTTTTGGGAAATCCAACACCATTGGCTGAAGTAGTGTGAGAGCACACCTTTGTAACCTTGAAGCTTGTAACTACTTCCCATAATGTTAAGGACACCATGTATTATAAAATATGTTGTGTATAGAGTTTGTAGACTATTCATAACTCACTCCTTGTATGTAAACTCACAATTCCAAGGAGGAAAGTGCATTGAACTAAACTGTTGTACATGTGTTATGTTATTATGTAAATCCCAAATGGTGTCCCCTTCTTTGGGGTTGCATGTGACATCACCAATAAGATAAATTCAGCCCCAAAAGAGGACCAAACACATGAAAATGTAAGCTTGGAAAGTTCTTGATAGAAACCAAGTCATGCACAAACAAGAATGATAGCCAAAGACAAGTGTGAACAAAAATGCATGCATAAATAAAATAAAGTGTAAGCTACACAAATTAGTAATACAAACATGGAAGAAGATGAGGTAAGTTGTACCAAGTTGGTTGAAAACATGGGACATCAATCACGATGTCGTAAGACACACAAAGAACATCATGGCCGCATACAAATAAACAAGTGTGCACACTAGACATAGGGCAAGCCCCGCATACAAGAAAAATAGTAATAGACAATGTAACAAACATGTATGGAGGAAAATATCCTGCGCATAAAAATGTTGCACATGAAGAACCCGTTAGCATGTTAGAAATATAACTAGTATATCAAGAGTGTGTATAAGCTAGTAATGTAAAATGCTAAGTACAAAATGAAACAATAGGATCTCGGAAGAGACAAATGTGGATGTCCATAGTGAACAATGTATGAAGGGTAGAAGGAAAGCATCTATGTTACATGTAAAAGACACCGTATCTATGATCACAACTATAAAAATATGTGAATGCACATGTGTGGATGGTATAGATGATTATAAATGACATACAAGTAATCTAACTAGCATGTGTAATAAAATGACCATGAACAAGAAAAAGTAAGCAAGAGTATAAGCAACCATAATATGCAGTATGTTATGGATGGATGGAATGGAATGCAAATGGAGTGATAGAGCCACGTGACACCATAGTGAATGGAAATGTATGTAGTGATGTTCATTTAGTTTTCCCCTCAAGAGTCAAGAATGAATTGTAACGAGCAGTACGTCATCGGGAAATGGTCAAAGTGTGTGTTGTGTATAACTTTCCGTGATGAATGTGTATGTATATTGATGAGATGTGACCTAGAAATGATGTGTGTGTGAACCTTATAGCCGAAGAATATATCACATGACCAAATTAAATGTATCGATGATTTATCCTAAGTGTATATCATCTATGAGGATCTGATAAATTGGTTGGGGATCACACAAATAAGGGACACTCCACTAAACCTGTGGAAAAGTGCTTGTATGGGGGTACAAGGAGGAAATTACAGATGATAAAGGTAAAGAGGGGGAAATTATGCAAGGAATATTACTTGTCATGAGTAGATTGCAGAGCTCACACCCAGTAACCAGAGTAGTTCAACCTTCAATATAGAGGAAAGCAATGAAGCTAGTGGGACCAATGAATTAAAACACAAGTTTTAAATTCATCTATCGAGGACACCAAGTTCCTCTCCAATTCCATACATGATCAACTATGCTTTGCAAAGTGCATGAAAGAGAGAAATAGAGGAAAAAGAAAGGAAATAGAAGAAGTGTAGCTTTTATTCCATGTGTAGTGATGAATACAAAGCTTCAACCAAGCTATCACAATGCTACATAGTAAGAGTTCTTCAAAATTCGAATCCTTTGGAATGGAGAGGCCATCCCAATTTATAACAATCTAAATTGTCCTTTCACCTCCCTCACATGACTCTTCATTTCCATATTCCACTCGTGACCTTTCATTTTCCATGAATTAAGTATTTCTCTTATAATTTTGAGAAAATACTTTTTACAAATTTAAAATAGGTCACTTAAGTGAATAGGATGAAATACAATAATGATGCATAATGAAGAATTAGAATGGAGAGAGAAAGAAGAGAGGGAAAGAGAGGAAGAAGGAAGGAATGAAGGGAAAACACTCCTCATGATGAAATGCTTTGAATGCCTTGATGCAATCATGAACTTTGAGCGAAGATTTCTACCACTTGGTGATCTTCTACACTGATGAAGATTTCTCCCTTGAATAACTTTGAATCATTTTCCCAATCTAGTGATGACCACAAACTCTATGATGCACAGACATCTGGACCATAGAATGAGTGTTCAGAAACATTGTTATGAGGTTTACCACTGCAAGCTTGAGATGAACACATATAATGCCCACGATGACCCTCCTTGAAACTTGGTTGATGAACTCCTTGACTCATTGAAATCATTTTGATCAAATCTCTTTGAATCACTCAGATATTTAAGTGATGAAGATGAATTCACATGATGTGCCTTGTGATGCCTTGCTTTGTAATATGAGATGATCATTCCAAACCATGAAAAACTACCATCTCTTCATGATTGATTACACCAGAAAACTAGACCAACCTGCACTTGAAATTCATGTTTCCTTGACACTTACTATATTTGGAAGGGACAACTTACTATCTTTAGTAAGTGTCATATTTTTCCTTTCTAGACCCCAAATGGTGATATCGACCTAAATGATTATCCCTCAATGTCCCATTGTGCCAAAATTTCCCTTTGAGAACAACCTTTCTATTTTTAGTAAGTACACATGGGGCAACTTACTATTTTTAGTAAGTGTCATAGTTAGCTTTTCCCACCTCAACCAATATGCTATGGTAGCTTGAATTATTTCTTCTTACTTGTGTTCCTCTCACCTTTTGGACCAACTGGCTATTTATAGCAGGGCTTGTGGAACCACTTACTATTTTTAGTAAGTGTCAATTGCGAGCCGAGATGACCTTTTTGATGACTTTTCCTATGATACTCCCTCTGTGTTTCACCACCTTCTTTCATAGCCTCTTCAAATGGTGGCTTACCCAAAGTAACAAACCCCTATATGTAGGAAGGCATGTTATTTTTAGTAAGTGCACCACGATGTCAAATTAAAAAAAAATAGTCTTGAAACTCTAGGTTTTATTTTGGGGTTCCACGCTCTGAATTTTTGAGTAATTCCTTCATCTTGAACAAGTGGGAAAATGATATTTTCATCGGAAAGGAAGAATAATGAAAAAAACATAGCCCTCCATATCCCTAAAAATAGGGACTTCATGGCATGAAAACTAGTTTACGTGAAACTAGATTTTTCAATGATCATTCCCTCCAATTTTCACGATTTTCCCACTTGGAACCCTGAGAAGTGAAGAGGTAGCTCACTACCTTTTTCATAGTTGTTCTTCATGTGATAGGGAAGAACTATGATGAAAAATCATCCTCCATATCCCTAAAAATAGGGACTTCATGGCATAAAAACTAGTTCACGTGAAACTAGATTTTTCAATGATCATTCCCTCCAATTTTCATGTGATTTTCCCACTTTGGAACCCTGAGAAGTGGAGAGGTAGCTCACTGATTTTTTCCACTACTATGTCATGGTGGCCATTAATGGAGCTTGAAATTTTTAGGTCTGGTTTTTTTTTCTCTCATTCATGATGAAATCAACTCCATTGTGATAGGTTTTTTCTTCTTGTCTCACTGGTGAAATTTCTCTTCGATCCATTGTTGGTTTGATTTGGAAAATTGAGCTTTGTTCTTCGTGGAGCCAGGAAGTGAAATTTATTCACTATGAGAATTCCTTGATGTGAATGGGAGGTTTTAAGGTGATTTTTAATGGCCTTTGAGAGTGAATAACTCAACAACAAATAGTTCTTCATTTCATGTGCAATTGGCTTGCAAGATATGTTCAAATCTTCGTCTCACGACAATGGAGGTTTCTTAAGAATTCCTTCACTCTTCTCTTTTTCATCTTCATTCCTCTATGGATTTTGATCAATATATTATTTGAAACCTATGCATATTCATGGAGTGGAAGGTTTTTTTTTCCATGGTGGAGCTGGTTTGGAGCAACAATGGTGGACTGAGGTGTTCTCTCTAACTTTTCTTCTAGTAGATGAGAAGCAAAGCAAAAATAAAAAATTTTCAAAATTTTGAGAAAAATTTGGAAATTTCACCTCAAATGGGATGTGAGGGACATCAATTTTTAAGTTTGAGACATGTGGGAGATGGGTGATTTTTTTAAAGCATGTCCCTAACATCCCTCACCTTAAAGGGACATGAGGGACATCAATTTTTATGTCCCTCACCTCAAAGGACATTGAGGACATGTGGCGGAGATCATGACGATAGATGATGACATTAAATCCAAAAGGCTTTGAGCTCCCTAAAGCACCACTGGGGCTGAAACTGGTGATCTGGAGGTTGCATGGGTGACCAAGAGGGCTTATAGGGGCTAGGTGAATTTTCATGACCTTGATGTCCCTAAACCTTGAGGGATGTGAGGGACAAAAATTCTCACCAGCTCTTAGAGCTGACACATGTCCTTCAAAATTTGACTAACTCCCGAACTCGCTCCAAGAGGGACAACTTGAAATGCGATAACTTGAGCTCCCGATGGAATTTTTTTGATGAAATTTTATATGATATTGACTAAAAATGGCCTTATAAATCCAATGGTGGGGTTATCAGGTCTTTATTCCTCCATTTGATCCCTAAAAAATCATATTTTTTATTTGGTACTCCATGTGCATGAGAAAAACTACTTTCAGACCCATTGCACCAAAGTGTTGTGAAAAAAATAATTTCACCATCTTATAGGGATTGGAATTACATTTTCCAAATGATGTTTTTTTTTCTCCTAACTCCATCCAGAGCTCCTAAATCACCTTTGGAAGCTCAATAATTGTTTTGGCCTTGTGCACTACCTAGGCCTTGTGAACCCTAATTTTAGTGAAACTATCCCAACTTCTCTGGATCCTTCTTGAATCTTCCTAAATCAATTCCATGATGTTCCTAGGCCTTTGATTCACCTCCATGTCTATGTTTAGTTTTTTTTTTTTCCACTCCATGGGGTTGCTCTAGTCCTAGGAAGGCCAGTGATAGCCCTTCCCACAACTACCCAAAGTTTGCATTTTTTAATGAACTCCTAAAATCACCTAGGGGAATGAATTGAATTTCCTAAATCACCTAGGGGAATGAGTTAACATCAATTGGGAGGTCATCGGACTAATTGGGTAGACTTGGGGTATCTTGGAAGGATAAAACATGAAAAAATTTGGTACATGGGTATCGTTGTCATGCTTGAAAATTGTCAATTTCCTTGTTGCACATTTACATGACAACAATTGGCTCTAGCTTGGGGACATGACATGGAATGAGTGTAGTGAATACATGACATGGAGAATCCATAATCTCAACTTTAGACCATATAATCCATTGACCAATGCCTTATCCATTGGGCCCTTGGAGTCACTAGAAAAATAGGCTACACAAATTTCTTTATTGAACACACACACACAAAAAAAAAAAAAAATGGAAGGAAACACACCAAGGGGGAAAACAACACACAAAAGAAAGGGAAATTATTATATAGGGGAGGGAAATTTATAGAGGTGGGAAAGGATATACACATACCCGAAACGGGTTGAGAAAAAGTACATGCCATCATGAAATAATGGATTGAAGTATGACCTTTGAAGCACAAAAACTATTATTTGATCAAACCATGCTTTGGTGATGGCTTTTCATGGCTTGAGAAGAAGAAGGCTGACCATAATTCCATCTTTGTACTCATATTGCACATAAAAATGTTCTTGCATCCAATGAACACTTCATCACTTTCTCAAAACTCTTGTACCTTGATGCTCTCCTTTTGACATCCTGTGACCATGTGACACCATTCTTCCATGTCTTCAAGAGTGGGAAAATTTATCCTATCATGAAAACATTCATCTTCTTTGAATTGTGACTTCAAATTGTCTCTTATATCAGAAAAACACTTGGAAGGAGTGAGAACAAAAACTGATTTTCTTCCCATTCAAGAACTTCCCAAACATCCCACTTTGTTTCTCTGAGCAAGTGTTTTTGGACATGGAGGTTAAATCATTGAGCTAGAGATCTTCATCATCCTTAAGATATTGTTGCAGCATGGGAACATGTTCAAGATGAATTGAGCTTGGAGGATGGTGAGTGCAGTCTGATTTTGGATCATTTGGAAAGAATCATGCATACTCCCACTTTGTTGTCTAGAGAAATTATCCAATATGCATTCGTTTGGAGTGCATCTTGATATCATTTTCAAAATTGCAGCTTTTGGTTTGGCCATATAAGCATTCTTCACCCTTCATTGGATTTTTCCATATGAATTCTTGCTTTTCATTGATGGACCATTCCAAAATGATGGGAACAAGTTGGTTTTGATCACACTCCCAATGTTCTCATTTTTTATTTTGTTTTGAATGGATTTCTTTGGTGCAAATAAGCTCAATATTTTCCATGTTATTATTTCCCACAATAGAGATGTTATCTTCAAGATTGAGGAATTCCAAAGGAGATTCAAGAACCTTTCTTCTTTTACACTCATGAACTTCTTCACACGATGTGGAAGAAAAAGACATGTTTTCATGTTCATTCTCATCTCTGACAAAGTATTAGAGAAGTCATCAAGCTTATCCAACTACTCCATCTCAACATCAAAATTGGTGCATCAAAATAGGAAGCACAAATTGATTCATACCTATCTTGTATCTCCATAGCCGGGTTAAGAGTTCAAGACTGAGTTGAGGATCTTCAGTTTCTTCTGAACCTTCAAGATATCTTGTACATAGTTCTTCTGAAATTTCCATAGGCTCATTTTTATCTTCATTGGAAGAATATTCTTGTTGTGCCTCTAGGAGATGGTTAAAAATATGATCCATACGGCCCATGATTCATTTGAAACATCCTCGTTCACCTCTTCCATGCTTTGTGTTGCCAAAGATTCACTTTCTTGCAAACACAGGCATACTTGATTCATGACACCTTACTAAAAGGAGAAGAGGTCCAAGCTTCATGGGAAGGGCACTCCTTCAAGCTCAAAATCCATATCATCTTCTTCTTGGTAAGAAGTAGAGAACCATGTTGGGGAAGCAGTATGAGAAGAATTTTCAGCTACATCTTGACCATCCATTATTGAATCTTCTTTCTCGGTGAAAGATGAAAGGATTTATTTTCACCATGATGATGATTCTTCTCCCAAGTGAGTAGAGGTTGTGTTTAAATTGTTCATTCTCCTCATGGATTTGAAAAGAGAGTGGGATTCTTCCATTCGATCATCCATGATTGCATCGGGAAGAGAGTTTGATTCTTTGACTTCCTCCATTTCTTCATGCAACATTTCTACATCACTTGAAGAATCAAAATAGGAGGGAAGATTATCTATGACCATCTTGAATTCATCATCTTCGGACCATGATGTCGGGTGACTTTCTTGCACTTCTTCACATCTCTCCATTTCATCATTAATTGAAAGATCAAAACTTGAAAGAGATCATTCATGCTTACTTTGAATTGGCCATCTTCTTCATCATTGGTGGAGTCTTCGAGAGCATTGGATCATCCATTATGCAACAAGGATATTCCTTTATTGAATATATTATTCCCCCTATGGGTTTTGCCTCGAGCCAAATGGAATTGCTTGAATGGTGATTCTATCTTCATGTCTTCTACTTCTTCCTCCATGATGTTTCTTTGGCTTTCATCGGAAGGTTCCATGATAAGATCTTCTTCAGAAGCATCCAAGAATATTCTAGGAATGAAAACCTCATAATATGGGCAGCCATCAGGGTCTTCTCCATAGGCGCATCTCATCTTCTTCCTCCATTTGATGTGGTGCTTCAAGATGTTCATATCTTATCTGTAGAGCTAAAGCATACCTCCAAATTTCATCAAAGACTTTGGGTCAAAATTTCCTTTTATTATGCTCTGAAGCCTTTCCACATATTCTCTTTTCAAAATATTCATTTCTTCATCACCGTATGTGATGAATTCATCTAGAGAATGGTGGAAGAAAGACAATGTTCTCAATTTTGTAGTGAGATGTGCGAGGTTGCAAAAATATTCTTTAGTGGATCTTACACCATCTTGTCTTTCATCATCTTCTTGAATGCTGATTTTATCTTCATCGGAAGGCTCAAGGATAGGATTTTCTTTAATGGAATTCAAGAACCTTTTAGGTATGAAAACCTATGGTACGAATGATCTTCAGGATCTTCCTCTATAGGAAAAATCTCCTCTTCTTCTTCCTTGTTATGGGCTGCTTCAAGTTGCTCGTACATCTCTTGTAAGAATTTGGCATATTCTCGAGCTTCACACCTTATCTTATGTCTCCTTTGAATCCATTCCTCTTCATCGGTGACAAGTTCTTTCTTCTTTCCTTTGTCAACACTAGTCCGGAACCATGGTTGATCAACGATCTTCTTTTCGGAAGACATCTCTTCTTCTTCACTGTCACTCATTGGTACTTCACTCCAATCTGGAAATTTCTTCATGGTGTGGGAATGAATGTGACTAGGTTTCATTCCTTGATGGAGTCACCTTCAAAAATGATTTTACTTTGAAATCTGATTTTTTTTTATATATTTTTTATATATTTTTTTTTTATTTTTTTGATATTTTGGGTAGAGATCTTTTTTGGGCACACTTAGGAAAATCTCTCCCTAACGGAGTCACCAAAAAATATTGGTGAGAAAAAAATTCGGTGGAAAAATCAGTGTCTCCACCAACATTCACGGGGCTACGCCCTCTACATTGAATGGTACAACTCCCATTATTGAAAGTAAACTAATCCTAATCCTATCTAAATGTTGTGGGTGGCCAAATTGGCTAGGGGATCACACAGGGACACTCCACTAAACCTATGGAAAAGTGCTTGTATGGGGGTACAAGGGAGGAAATTACAATGATAAAGGTAAAAAGGGGAAATTATGCACTAGAAGATTACTACCATGAATAGATTAAGACACTACACCCAAGTAACTGCAAGGAGATTACTACCATGAGTAGATTTCTAGAGCTCACACCCAGTAACTCGGAGTAGTTCAACCTTTAATATAGAGGAAAGAACAATGAAGCTAGTGGGACCAATGAATTAAAACACCAAGTTTTTAAATTCATCTATCGAGGACACCAAGTTCCTCTCCAATTCCATATAGGATCAACTATGCTTGCAAAGTGCATGAAAGAGAGAAATAAGGAAAAAACAAGAAAGGGAAATAGAAGAAGTGTAGCTTTTATTCCATGTGTAGTGATGAATACAAAGCTTCAACTAAGCTATCACAATTCTCTACATAGTAAGAGTTCTTCAAAAATTTGGAATCCTTGGAATGGAGAGGCCATCCCAATTTATAGAAATATGAATTTTCCTTTCACCTCCCTCACATGACTCTTCATTTTTCCATGGTTGGAAGTCATGCTTAGCCTCCCCAAAGCCCATGGGAGAGAGGAACTAGCTTCCTGATGTGCCAAGTATAATGGGGATTTAACACACACACAAGAAAAAACATAAGACCATTCAACCACTTAGACCTACTATCTGATGAAAACCACAACATGAGGAGAACAAGGTCAACCTCACGAGGGAAGAGAGGAAGAAGGATGCCCAAATCAAGGTGTCCAACCATAGGAGCACCAATAAATACATATATATAAAACTCCTTATACCTCTTAATCATTCATCCTCCTTATTCCTCCTTATCTATAGAAATCCTTCTTGGGAGGATTTTCAAACCCAAAAGGGTTTCCTCACCAAGAATGGGGAAAGGTTCAAGCCATATGAACCTTTCTCCCACCTCAAACCATATGAGGGGATGAGAAGGGACCTTCATGGCTTGACCAACAACCATGAGGTTTGAGAGGGAAATCCCTCTCTCTTCCCCTACATTCTCCAAAAACCATCATTCCAAATGATGGTGGAGAGAAAACAAAGAAAATAACAAGAACAAACAAACAACCACATTCACCATACAACATTTCACACACTATTTTATTGATCAAGCATAGTTTACAAGATAAACAAAACTAAGAAGGAAAAAGGTTAAGAACCCTACCTCTAATATGCTTTCCAAACTCTAAGCTTTTCCCCTTTGTCCAAGCTCCCTTCCAAGCTCCCAAAATTCTCCAAGTGCTCCCAAAAAAAAAATGAACCAAGAAGACCCATTCTTCCCACATGAGGAAGAATAAAAGAGAACCCAAAAGTTTCCTCACAGTAGAAAGTGACAAGTGTCACCCCCTCTCCTCTCAAGAGTCAAAGATTCCAAAAACAAAATAAGTAAGAGTAAACTCACCTTTTATCCCTTTTCACCCAAAATACTAAAAACTAAAATAAAACAAAGTGGAGCAACTTTTAACACTTTCACACAATCCAACCATCTTACATGGATGGTGGTAAAGAGGAGCTAAATGGGAGGAAACTCCCTCCAAACCTTGAAATAGGCCCCCTACCTGTTAGGTAGGGTCAGAGGCCCATTTTCATGCTAAGGAACCCCAAACTCAAAGGGTCCTAAAATTACCCAAAATAACCCAATTTCAGGGTTTGGCATGCTTGGGCACATGGGTAGAGGGTGTGGGTCCACCCAAGGTTCACATGTGGTCCCAGTCCCTTCTACCAACACACACACACTTCCCAAAACCAACATTTAACAAGATAAGATCATTAACCCTAAGCTAGTTTACTTAATAAAACACACCTAAACCTAATTAATTTTACAAACAAATTACATTACAATTGAGGGTTCACCCATGGTGCCCAATTAAATACATCTAATCTAAGGCCTCGAACATTTAGCATGGTTAGGACTCAGCCGTGGGCCGCTTGTGCCTGATTGCGTAGCTGCCACACGAAACCCATGCTCTCTATACACATCACTGCACACTCATTGCACACATTAACCACTTTCATCAATATAGTAAACATCATCTATACATCACAATATCAATCAAACTTATAATGTCTGAACATAATTTACAATTGATAGTGCAATGCATCCAATTATCCACATAGTTTGCCATGAATCATCCACAAATAAAATTGTAACGACATACACTTAGGTTAGCATGAAAATCACCATCATTAAATCCAAAACACTATATCATCAATCAAATTAACCACAAGAGACTAACATCTAACCGATAAGTCTATCATATAACCCTGTTAGTGTCATCACATCATACGAAATATATCAGTATATGAATCTAATCCAATTGGCGCTACGCGCCCAAAATGCCATAATGTCCATGAGGATAAAATATCATAGTAAAATGTCCAAAGTCTATCAGAGTCTCAATCAAAACATGTCTAGAAATAAAGGAACCAACAGATAACTGGAGCTATAAAAATGTGGGCACTACATCCCCCTCTCTAGAATTAGACTTCCTCACGGAAGTCATTGGAAGAGATAGGGATATCTAGCCCTCGGTGGTGTAGCATCCTCCCAGTGTAGGCGATGACTCGTCATATCGGTCCCACTTGCACTCTAACCTGGTCCCGAATCTAGACCCGAAGGGCTGACCTCCGGTGCTCCGGTATGCGTACGGGCTCCAATCTCCACTTCCCTCCATCCTCTGCACCTTAATGCCGACCAATCAAAACATGAGAAACATCGGTACATATCTCGTAGTACGAAACATGAAAAACATCGTGGGCCCGTGCGAAGGCGTGGTGGCAAAGCTAGGCGATAGGCAAGCTGGACCGATGACCTCAAGAATATCAAAGGCCCCACAAAAGCAGGCGATAGCTTAGAACCCTTTCCATAATGGATCGGACTCTTATGAGGATGAACCCTCGAAGACTTTGTCACCCAGCTTTGAGAAGTGACGATCGATCCTCTTGGTGTCGCATGTATGCCTTACCGGCGTGCTCTAGCACTGCTCGAGACAACTGCTGAGAATCGAAACAACTGCTGCTCTAAATCCACGAAGGTAAAGTTGGCCCCAAAATAATCCTGTCATCTAGTCTATCCCACAGCTCAAAGGTGTCTGCTGAGGTCGTCCATACAAAGCACGATAGGGAGCCATGCCCGATGGAGCTATGATAACTGTTATTGTATGCAAAATCAAATAAATGCAAATAGTCTTCCCTCTTCTTCTCTTTGGTCCATCACGTACATCCTCAACATGTCCTCTAACACCTGATTAACCCTCTCTGTCTGCCCATCTGTCTCTGGATGATATGCTGAACTAAAATTAATCTGTGTACCCAAGGCCTCCTGAAAAGAAGTCCAGAAAACTGATGTGTAGATGGTGTCTCTGTCATTAATGATCATCTTGGAATCCCATGCAATCTGACAATATCCTCCATGAACACTTTGGCGATGGCCTATGCATTATAGGTGACCTTGGTTGGCGAGAAATGCATAACCTTGGTCAACTTATCCACAGTGACCATAATGGCATCATGACGATAAGAGGACATAGGAAGTCCTATTATGAAATCCATGGAGATCACATCCCATTTCCACTCGGGAATATCATGAGGGTATAAAGTCTGCGGGATGAGAATGCTCTGCCTTGACTCTCGACACTCAAGACAACGTGCTTTCTGAAAATCTGCTATGTCTCGTGAAGACACGGCCAATAATATAACTCTCTCAAATCGGCATGCATCTTCTTCACTCCTGGATGTGCTGCGTGGGGCTCGATGAGCCTCGGTAAGGATGAAACTACGTAGATCACTGCCTTAGGCACATAAATGCACTATGGAACCCAAAGCAAACCATCGACTCTAGCATGCATCACGAATATCTGCCCTCAAAAGAACCACGAGAATCCAACATCTGCTAGCACCCTCATAAAACTGTCCTCTGGAAGATGCTCAAGTATCCTTGCCTCTCAAATCATTGCTTGCGGTGTCGAAGAAGCAAGCACATGCCATAAATCTACTAAGTGCATCTGCAACAACATTTTCCTTTCCTTGATATCTTTGCACCTCCATGTCATACTCACAAAGGAACTCCATCAACGCCATTTGTGAGCGTTGAGGTTGGTGAGAGAAGATATCTTTGTAAGCTCTGATGATCATCCTCAAGATGAAAGGTCTACCCAAAAGGAAATGTCACCAGCGCACAGTGCATGAACAAGCTGCTTTGCAAGTTCTAAGTCATGAGTAGGATAGTTAAGCTCATAGTCCTTGAGCTTACGAGACTCAAAAGCAATAACCGATGCTCTGCATAGAAGCTGCTCCCAAACCCTCTAGTGATGCATCGGTCACGAACAACAAAATCCTCTGTTGGAGTGCAGGCTGCTAAGATGGGCGCATGTGTTAGCCTTTCCTTAAGCAAGCTGAAAGGCTGCTCACATTTTACGACCAATCAAACTTCTTCCCTTTCCTCGAAGAGAAGTAATAGGGTGAGCAATCTAGAAAAGTCTGCAAAACTGCGGTAATACCTGCTAAACCCATGAAGCTCCTCACCTCGGTGGTGATGTGGGTCTTTGGCCAATCAAGATAGCTTTGAATCTTAGAGGGATCTACGGAGATACCCTACTTTGATATGATATGACCCAATCTTGAATCTCTGCGAAAGAAGCTACATTTTCCAAGTTCCCATCTGACTTGCTCTCTCAAAACCTAAAGTACACTTGCCTCAAATGCTCCTCATGTTCCTCCTCGGAGCGAGAATAAATCAATATGTCATCGAGGAACACTAAAACAAAGTGATCCGAAATGTCACGAATACTCCATTCATGAGGCTCATGAAGGCACATTTGGGCATTGGTCGAAACCAAATGGAACCACTTTGTGAACTCATAATGCCCATAACGTGTGCGAAACGTTTGTCTTATGAATGTACTGCATCTGAAATGCGCAGCCCATGATATCCACGACTTGAGATCGATTTTGGAGAACACTCTAGCTCCCGCATCGATCAAACAAGTCATCGATCCTAGGGAGTGGATAACGGTTCTTTATTGTGACCTTGTTGAGTATCTGAAATCTACACAAAAGCTTTGAGAGAACCATCCTTCTTCTTCACAAATATGACTAGGCGCTCCCCGAGGAGATACACTAGGGCGAATGAGACCCTTCTCTAACAACTCCTCTAAGCTGAATCTTGAGCTCATGAAGCTCGAAGTCGTCATCCGATAGGGTGCCCTAGAAAGCTGGTGCGAGATCCGGGCACTTAAGTCAATGGTGAAATCCACCTCCCTCTTAGGTGGTAAACCAGAAGCTCCCACAGAAACACATCTGCATACTCCCTCAAAAGCTGCGTGATCATCGAGGGTGAATGCTGCGGAGTCTTGTCGAGCGATCAGCGATAGTGATAGCAAACAAGCTGGCAACCCTTACGCATGCTCTCACTTGAGTTGCTTAGCTTGAGATCATGCGCGAGGAAATGGGTCTCTGCATCCACGAAATCATAAGCTGCACTACCCAAATCATCCACGACACTCAATGACCTTCTCTCTCAATCCACCTTGGCTCGATGAGCCTCGAGGCCAATCCATACCCAACACTACGATAGGATCCTAAAGGAATAACTCGGAGGTCAAGCGTAGTGGAGAAGACTCCCAATCAGTACCAACTCTCCACATACGAGTCCACGGCGAGTTTAGCCCCGAGAGGCCAACTCGGCTTTGCTATTATCTGGTTGCCTAGCCACCACTAGCCCACCTTTGGTCCCTTTATAGAAGGTGATATAAAGGAATCAAAGCACTGAATCAAAAATCTTGAGACAAAATACCCACTGATAGTACTGTCGTCTCGATAGGCGTGGCACGATGCTCGGCTGGCGGTTGTCACCGCTTGCATACACACGATGGCGCGTCCCACGTCACCCACCGTCTGCTCGGATCTAGGAGCTCTCTGCATATCCGTAGTAGTGGGCTTGTGCGGACACATACGCACATAATGATCTGGAGCCCCACAAATAAAACATCCTCTGTACCCCTCTGAGATGGGGTCCCTCTGTGCTCAGTGGCCCGAACTGAACTGCGGTCCAGACCCTAGCGGAGCTGCTGTGAGGCCCGGCTGGGTGGGGTGAGTGATGAGTACCGGCCTCCTGTCTCTAGACCCACCAAAACCACCTCTAGACCCACCTCGCTGAAAACTCTGAGTCTATCTACCCCTCGATCTTTGGTGTCCCCTGATGTTGTGTGTGCTTTGTGATGGGTGTGGAGGAGCTCTCGATCTTCTTGGAGAAGACCGAGAATCCTCCTCTAGGGGTGGTCTTGCTCCCGTGCTCTCGACTCTGGAATGCACAATCTGTCTGGAACTTGCTCTTGTTTCTCTCTGTGCTCCACAGCCTTGGTCTATTCTCCTCGGCCAAGTAGGCCTTCTCATGGCCTTCTCGAGCGTGGGAGGAGATAACATCTAACGGCTCTGCTATATCTACATTCGGGCCCGAATGAACTGTTTACCTGCATGACTTCTCATCTTGCGGGTAGTCTACATCTTTGCAGAGATCCAGAACTGCTCTCTCATCTTTGCCCCACGAGCGAGAACCACTGTCGTGAGTCGTGAAACTCATCGATCCTCTTACTGCACAAAATGCTCGACATATCCGGGCCTGAATCACTCCTCGAACAACTCCCATGTCAACTTTATCCAGTCGAAATGGAGCTTCCGCTCCTCATTCCTCCACAAACCTGTGCGTCTCGGAGGAGGTGTATGGCGAACACTAGCTTTGACGTTGCTCTCATGAGAGTGCAAGCCAAAGCAGTATCAGCTAAGGAGCCGGACTCCGCCCCAAGCCATCTGTCGAACCTAGAAGCGTGGGCGGGTGCGGGGCGAAGAAGGTCTCGAATCACACTTTGCTGTGTCTCGATCCACGCGGTGTGGTCTAACGCAGTGAGAGGGTCGCACATATCTCCAAAAGGTCCCTCGAAGGCTGTGTGAGCAGGTTTGTGTGAAAATGAGGCCACCCTCTCGCCCGAGGATGGAAGGGCTGCGTGACCTCTCTCGTCTCGGAATGTCGTGCTCGGTGGCTCTGGATGTGCGTC
Source organism: Taxus wallichiana var. yunnanensis (assembly GCA_018340775.1). NCBI lineage: Eukaryota > Viridiplantae > Streptophyta > Pinopsida > Cupressales > Taxaceae > Taxus > Taxus wallichiana. The sequence continues at coordinate 347,680,931 of CM031243.1, read as the reverse complement.
CTCACCCGAACGACTCCTCGTCTCCCATTGAATGTCCTCCTCTCTCGGCTGCGGTGGTGGAAGGCGCTCTGTCGACACCTATCAAGCTGCTTTGCGGGGTCTCGATATCTCGAGGCCCAAAATCGGGGCCGGCGGCTCTCGCGTGGTGCTGACTCGTCCCGAACCTCGAGTGAACGTCCCCTCTTGGGTGCCATCCACAACCCGAGGTAAAAAAAATGTTTTATAAACTTTCTAAAATTTGTTGGAAGCGTTATTTATCATTATTTTTATTATTTTAATTATTATTATTATTGTTATTATCATTATAACACGGAAACGATGCCCCTTCCCATTAATAATTAATTTATAATAATTATTAATTTATTTATTTATTTTTTATTTTCCTGAAATAAATTAATACCGTCCATAATAATTTAATTTTTTAATCTATTAATCTCCTTAGGGTTATAAATAAAAATTTACACTTTTTGTAAAAATTAGTCTTCCCCCTTTTAATTAATTTTACCACACACCCTTTTTAATTTAATTTGTTTTCCCCCCTTTTAATTTATTTTACCCACACCCCCATTAATTATTTTACATTCCCATTAAAATCATGACTTAAAGGGTGTAGGGTTTAATAGAGACCCTAGGATCTAAACAAATCTTGGCCTTTGATTTCAAACTTGCCTAAATTTGCCCTAATTTCTCTATGGTGTTTTTATTTTCCT